>CAMOHE010055353.1:74544-92901 GCA_946598075.1 Artocarpus hirsutus
TCATCGATCGGACCACTGATATTCAGTTGGTTGGAATAAAAATTTCATCAAACGAGCATTTGGCAAAATATATACATAGTGAAGTCTACTTCGAACCACTGCTATTAGACATTTTAAATCAAGAAGCAACCTAAGACTGAAAACAACTCCTCTGCTTTAAATATTCTGAACCTATTTTTCAAATTGTATTTTTTACACCACACACTTTAGATTAAAAAGTTGGAACCTTCAAATTTTGAACTAATAAATTAAAAAGATCCAATTCATTAGACAATATCTCACTTGAAAACTGTCTCAAGCCCAACACCTGTAAACTTATTTCTTTTTTTTTTCTATCCGCCAAAAAGAAATGAGATTTCTCCGGTGGTTACTAAAAAAATAACATATATGTAAGTGTTTCCCCATGTTATTTATCTTCTTATATCTTCTATTTTATATTAATTTAAAAACTTTATATTTGTTTTTTTATTTCATCAAATGTATAACTTCATATTTAATTTAATACATAAATATAAACTTTAACTTAGTCAATAGTTGATTTTGGCTTTTAAAATGATCAAATTATCTTTAAATAAAAGAAATAAAATTAAAACTTTTAAAAATAAAAAGAAAACAAAACATAAAACATATTTTGGAGGGTATTCTATATATTTAAAAAAAAACCCTTATTATAATCATTTTTTAAATTCTTAAAATTTTCCTTTTACAATTTGAGGGTATTTTGGGTAATTTGTTACGTCGAAACAGAAGATTGATCTGAAAAAAGTTTAAATTTATGCATTAAAATGAATCTAAAAGTATATTTTGGATAGGATCAAAAATAAAAAAAATATAATATTTAAATAAACTTAAAATATAAAATATAAAAAAGTAAATCACTTTTTTTAGCGCACAGGGCAGAGAAGACGACGAGTGCCAGCCATTAAGGGGAACTTCCTTGTCAACATTGATTGCCAGACAAACATTATTAGCCACTACCAACCAAAGTAACCCCCACAAGTTGCCACAAGTGAGACAAACTGGCAATATATATACACATGTATATACATAAATATGTGTGTGTGTGTGTATGTATCACGAGGCCATGCATGTATATAACAGACATCATCTGCCTTCGGATTATTATGGGGGAGATCAGAGACGGGATTGCTTCAGAGAATATAACACCACAATACCAAAGTCAAAACGGCAGCGTCTCAAAACAGATGAGAATAGAATGAGGCAAAAGAGTTGTTTTTTTTTTCAAATGGCAGCGAATGGGGTTCATCATCTTTTTTTTTTTCAAAGGTAATTATTATTATTGTTATTATTAATAAAATCTGGTTCATCATTATAATCATTATTATTAAAGCAATCATATTTAACCCAATGTTATAACATTTTTACTAATGAAATAATAAAGTCTAATTTAAAAATATAATATAAAGACCAACAGTTTTATGAATAACGAAATTATAATTTTATAAGATAAAAATAATATTTTTTAATTATTATTATATGCAATTTTGCAGATGTGACAATGAGCATGTGATATTTCAGCTAGTACGAAGTTGGACCACTATCTTGTAGTATAGTACTTGGTACTTACCAACCTTGTGTAACTACACCCGTAAAAAATTTAATTTTTATTTATGGTAATTTATTTCTTCAATTTTAGAAATTCATCCTCAATTTCACATGTACCAATCAGAGCTGACAAAACAAAAAGAAAAGAAAAAGGACTCCAGGTTTAATCGGCTAAAAGACAAATATAGCAACCATGTAATTATGACAATATTATCTAGTTTATGGAATAACAACGCAAAAGTCCTCATGATTTATTATCAATTATTATCATGTTTGAAGTGAAGATGGGGCAGATGATATTTAAGATGGTAGCATCCAGACATCAATATGCATAGGACCCAAAAAAGAAGACACCATAACCAATTTGGACCACCATCTTTTAGCGTATAGTATAGTACCTAGCTACCAGCCTCGCTATCTTACAAGCAAGCATGTTGGTGTGTGTCACTTTCAAGGGCTCAAATAGCTAGATTCTTTTGTGTATGGGAGATAAACTATTTGGAACCCGAACATAGATCTGAAAAGTTTTGGTTCAAAACTTGATATAGAATTTTGTTAAGTGTTTTCTCTCACAAATTTTAAATTGTTATTCTCGAGCGGGCTCTTAAGCTTAAAATGCACAAACATAGTTCACATTACGTTAAGTTACAAAAAGTAGTACTAGAGGACCAACTTAGGCCAAGGCAAGAAGGTGGTTTGAATTAATTGATTGTATCGTTACTAATACATAAATGATAGTAATTAAAAGAATGATAATTAACAACAACCCAACATAGGAAATACATGGGCCATTGTGGAAGAGGAAGAAGAAGATGAAGATCAAAGGGAAAAGAATGCTTGTCAAAATCACTGAAAGATTGACTATCAACAAGACCACTAAAAACTTACAAGCCTAAAACAACAAACCAAATCACAAACCTCACTAAAGAAGCCCATCACAAGGATCGATCTGGGTAAACAACAACAAGGCAAAACTCCGAAAGAAACCACTCTGCTTTAGCGGAAAATGGGAATTGTGGCAAAAATGGTGATCAACAGTGTGAAGAACAAGTTTGATACGTTTCCAGTGATTGATGTCGCGAAAGAGATGTCTTGTGGCCTGAGAGGAAAAAGAAGTCGTAAAGTTTGAAATGCCCGTCTCAATCATAAATGCATGTGACATAATTCTGTCTATTCTATAAAGAAAAATCATTTTCATCCCTTAATAACCCTACTATTCATAAATATGTGGGATTTGTTCTAGTATGTAGTGCATTTTTTAGATTAGGTCCCACTGTTTTGTTACTTTAGTAACAGGGTTATAATCTCATAGGATTAAACAAAATTACACTTCTCTAAAACTGAAATTACTGTTTTGTCCCAGCCTTTTACCCTTAAGAAGTTGTATTTTAGTTTCACAACATCATAAAACTGCTTATCTTCATGATGTTTATCATTTGCCATTAGATTACCTTAAAGTAACAAAAAAATAAAAAAGTCGAGCACATACTTTTGCAATTTGTTGAGAGCACCACAGTAGAGGGCATTATCCGGTAAGGGCAGCTCGGTCTTGTTAGTAGCTTCTGGATTGACAACCTTGATATACGTTTCTTGGCCAAGATACCATGAGTCCAGATTCTCAGTTCTGAGGTTCCAGACACCAACATTGTCAAGAGAGACCAAAATTGCTGTCCATGCTCCAGGATAAACCTGAAACAACAGAAAAGGGTGGAAAACAGTTTATACCATAAAATGAGTATTTTTTGAGCTTGAACAGAATCAATGAACAATCACTTAAAAAACATAGAGGGCTTGAACAACTCGTAGGGAAAACACTGAATCCAATATGAGCATCAATAGCCCATCTGCTTGGAACATGAATAAGCATAAATATGAGAAAAAGATAAAAATCTCCTGCGTTTTATTGAAAAGCTACATTCCACTTTATGTTTTCATGAGGCATAATGAAGACCAAAAGAAGAGGAGCCTAGCTTTAGCACCAGAACAAGAGATATGCTTAAGGTGTACCTGTGCCGAGGTGCGGGCTATTCCATCCCATTTGTTGTATGTGCCCCGACTGTTTTCTGTCCATTCACCATAATCCATTCTGCGAAGCAATAATATTTCATTGTAAGAAAATATGTATTGTAGACATGACAATATGATGAAATGCAAAGGAGAATCAAGTTCCTACCCCACTACGAAAAATGCATATCCGTCCAAGTGATAGGTCTGCATCTTGGTCTCGTTGTTCTGCAGTACGATTTCCATAAATCCCCTGTATGTTCCGTTAATGACAGGTGTTTCCATCTTAGGCGGTCCTGTAAGTGGCCTATTTGGAAAGTCGAGCTTGTACACTCCTTTCACCTTGAACCAGTCAGCGAGCCTGATGGGTGTGGAAGGATTGACAAATGAGATTCCATTAAGAGTTGCTCGCCGTTTCCCGTTAATCTCCACTGGTGGCTCGTTTTTCAACACATAAACCTCCGTGACGTTGATTGAGCCGTATCTAAAAGATCCCTGTGGGTTGGGGCGAGCGCCGCTGGCTGACACATTCCATCTGAGAAATTTGAACATAGAAATAGAATCCTCAGAAGTGAATTATTAAAGACTACTGAGCTTCAAAATTCATAAATGAGCTTGGAGAAAGATACTATGCTCAAATTTATGCGTGGTTTAGGATTTTGATTTCCCAAATTACTTCAGAAATTAAAAATCTTCACACATCCTATCAAAGATTAGCTACTTAGACAACTCAATGATTACTCATTAGTATTTTCTGCCTAAATTGGAGCAGAATTTACAGAAACAAGTAATCTTGGCCCGAATGTCGTACTTGCTTAGAGGTACTAATACAACAGGGACACAGATAGAGAATTGGGAAATATTAAGAAAATAGAAACACAAACCTGATAGATCTTGCCTGGTTCATGGAGAATGTTTTGTCAAATTCATCGTTTGGTGCCTCCGGTAGGGGCCCTTTTGCCTTGCCTTTGGAATTTGAATAGTGCAAGATGGCAACACCAGTTACTCTTTTCCATTGCGATTCGTTCACAAACCTAGCACTTGCTACTATGTAGTAGTCAGAACTTGCATTCTGATCTGTCATCAGCAAAAATGAGTAGGATTGGCCAACATGTATATCTAAACTAGTATAGTTTTGTTGCACCGTGTATGAACCCTCTGACTCAGCTAGAAGCAGATTGTGGTTTTGGATCCTGAAATTCAGACTAGTCGAAATTCCAACATTGTGGACACGAATGCGGTAAGTTTTCCCTGTTCAAGAATCCAACCATAAAAGATGTGGTGAACAAACGTCTTTGAATGACATAATAACCAAGAAACGATTTCCAATAGGGTAACATATGCATTTAAGTACTCAAGCACCATTTTTGTTGCAGCTACTGACAAATGTTACACAAATTTTCAAAGGAATAGGAGAATCTGGTAAATACTACTTTCCTTTGTGTTTCTTTCTCACTGAAACCTTAAATGAATATGTGTACGTCTAACTCTTCCTTGCCTTCACTTCACCAACAATCATGGATCATCCGTGGAAATTGTCAACATTCTTTTTGTTTTCATTGCAATATGAAAGAGCCAATTCAGTAGACAAGGAAACTTAAAAAATAAGATTAAAACATTTGATGTGCATGGAAAAAGCATGATATATACATGTAATTCAACAGAAGAAGATTCAAACTTGCACATTTAGATTCACAAGGTGCCCTAAGAATGGAAAACAAAGTTTGAGAGCAACGTTGTTAATTCTCACCTGGTTCGACATTAAATGTTTCATAATCAATGCCTTCAGGAACAAGAGTATCGTTGTATCTGTAAGGGCCTTTGCCATTAATGAGAACTCCATCTGGCATCCCTAGTTCTTTCCCCGCATCAAGGGCCTTCCTCAAAGCCTGCACACTCCAAAATGCAGATAACATCAAACACTTAAAACTACAAATTTCATTCCTCACTTCACAAGAAGGGTCTTAAAAAATCCAACAAACAAAAAAATTACCGTGTGGTTCCTTGTGTACCAATCACCAATCAAAATGGTTATATCCCCGTAAGGGGTGTCAAAAGGAATTGGAATTACAACCCGGTTGTTAATAATGAAGCCGCCAAACCCGCCTGACGCTCTCTGAAAGTGGAGAGACGGGAAGTAGAAGAAGCTACCAATCTGATCCTTGACCTGGAAGTTGTACGTCCAGTTCCACTTCGGCAGAATTGGGCAATTGGTGCCCAAAACACCATCTTGCCATGAACTGTGCCTTTGTTGAACTCCAGCCCTGTTACAAAGGTCACACAAGTGCAGTCAACTTAACTGAAATGCCTCTATAAGGCCTAGTTTGGTAGGAGGGAAATGTCTCTAAATGCTAATTTAGCACACGGATTTCACGTTATCCCCAGAACGAAACACAATACTATATTACTTTTTTATTCTCCCCATTTTGTTTCTCAAAACAAAATATCCAACCACCAACCATCCAATTAATGAATAAAAAATTGTTTCCAGAGGCAAATTTGAAACTTGAGGACAGGCTACAATATAATTTAGAAAACATACTGAATTCAACACACTAATGGAAAGTAAGATTTTTGCTAATATACTAGAATTCAACATTAGAATAAGATATAGGCATATCTATTGGAGATGCTCTTAGAAGAGGAAATGAGCAGCATTCTCATTTTGATCATTCAAAAATTAGAAAGATTGGAAGCGGGAATTCATGCCAAAACACAATCTTTTTCCTTCCTTTCGACTTTCTTTCCCTCTTACCAAACAAAGCCTATACATCCACAGGATAACAATTTTCAAAAATAAAACCTCACAGTCAAGTTAAATCCTACCAAGTAATGAGAAGACTCTCGTCCAGTTTGTTCCGAACATTGACAACAACATTGTTGTTTGTAGTCACGTTTATGGTAGGACCCGGAAACTTTCCATTAATGGCAATAACCTGCAATGTAAGGATAATAAATTAAGAATGCAGATTACTGGAAGGAAAATTACCACAAACCCTCTTAAGAAAATAAAACATGTACAGGTAAAACGAAAACTCTTAATCAAAAAGCTGAGTCTGTGAAATAAACAAAAGCACATTTAGTAGATCTGGTGCTAAAAATGGAAACCTTATAGAATCTAAGAGCAAACCATTTCTCGTCTGTGAGTACTAAGCACACCCACGTGGGAAAAATTCAAGCTTGATGAGCTGAGCTAAAAAAAACAAAAAAAAAAAACAGAATGTAGAGAGAGAAAGTAGCGAGAGAGATCCAGAAACCTGCTGAGGAACACCGAGAGGAGAAGCGGTAATGTAAGAGACCTCGAAGTCGTAGAAAACGTACGGATCCGCAGCGAAGGAGAAGCTCACGAACAGGCAAATGTGGATTACACCAACACTCAAGAAGCTCCCCAGAGCCATTTTCAGAACTCTTTGAAGGTATAACACAAGATTCAAAGCTTGTCTTTTTATTGTTTCCCTCTGTATTTTTACATAATAAATAATCAGAAACAGAAGAAGAAAAAGAGGAGGAAACAACTCAAACACAGAACCTCTAGAGAGAGAGAGGGGGAGAAAAGTGCAAGCGTGGACAGAGCAATAGTTTTGAAAGAAAGGTCTTTTTTCCAATTACTACTTTACCATCTGTTTGTGGGGCACCACCAGTGCAGTTTTAAGTTTTTTTATTTTTATTTATTTTTTGGCTTTGGTTAAAAAAAAACATTGGCTGGGTATGATCCCAAGCTTTTGTCGGTAACCAGTCATCACCAAGACGACTTGAGCTGAGAAAAACAAATCAAATGGATGACACCTAGAGAGAGAAGAAACAAGAGAGAGAGAATCGACAGGCAGTGGCCAGTTCACACTTTGAAGTGGATGAGATGATATTGAATTTTTTAATTGTTATATATATGTGTGTGTATATTGTATATATACCCACACGCTTAAGCTTTTAATCTTGACTCTTGTCCACTCAAAAAGAAGCATAAAGAAAGGGAAAGAAATAATTTTTCAAGTAAAAATAATAATAAGAAATCGTTGGCAACGTTCGGATCTATCTGAAAGCGCCACACGATTGCCAGCCTGGAAACATCGTCCAGGCGTGGGGCCCACACCGTCAATAAATGTGGGGTGGAGGGTTGCTGTTTACCAGATAACACTACCCTCCATTTACCGTTTAATTCTTTCTGTTACCATATCTCATATTCGGTTTTTTGAGTCATGCTTTCTACTCATATGTGTCCCCTCCTAACTGTTTTACTCATCAGAGAATTGTGCTTTTCAGGGATACTGTCTGGGTAGGTAAAAAAAAAAAAAACACAAGGTTCATTTGATATTATTTTTAAAATAAATAAAAATATTTTTATTTTAAAAAATAAAAATTTTTTAAAAATTATATTGAAAGTATTTTAAAATTTTTATCTAACATGCAAAAATATTTTTAAGAATGTTGAAAGCAAAAACAAACAGGCTATTTTTGATATTGTGTCACTGGTCACTAATTTTTCGTTTTTTTATTAGATAATTAGAAATGGTAGAAAAATTAGAAAAAGAGACAGATTTGTATTGTATTGACATCGATGACATATTAAGCTAATACAGTGTTTCAAAAAGTAGTTTAAACTATAAGTTTGAATTTAAAAAGGTTGTATTTGAAAGTTTTATACGGTTTATTTTGGTTTAAACTACTCTTCTAAACACACTATAAATTTTCTCCCGCGAGGAATACTACCATCCTAGCATAAAAAGTGTTCGATACACTTTTCTCCTGACATATCAAATAGAGTGTATTAAGCTAAATTTTCTTTCATCTAGAACCTAATTTCTTTAGACTACTTTTTTAACAGAAAAAGGACTCTATTTAAACTTAAAAACTCATTCATTTTGTTGAAATCTTGTGCTCAAATTATACAATTAATTACATTTTCATAAATTTAGTGCTAAAATTATATAATTAATTGCTTGAAAATTAACTTAGGGATACAAGTCCTCTTAGACGCCTTATTTTTGTGAAATTATCAGTCAGTAAAGTAGCATATAGACGTATACAAATTTTACTTCAACTTTTTTTCTTTTTTTTTTTAAGGTTATTTCAAAAGGAGTATTTATGACATGCTGTAGATAGTTACAATAGACTTTTTTTTGTGGATGAATTAATGATGGAGTTTGGGGTGGCAAAACCGAAGTGGGCATACAACTGAGACCTGAATTGCTTCAAAGTGAAATGGGTTTTGCACCTCGAGATGCCAAATCTGGTGTTACATGTATGTGTGTGTGTGTGTGTGTGTGTGTGTGTGGTGTGTGGGGGCTGATGCAGTTCTTGCAATGACTTTTCTAGCGTCGCAATGATGCTTGCACCTTTGGAATGGGACAAGGAAGTACCTATACGACCCATTGGACGCTTCAAACCTTTTTTTTTTTTTTTTTTTTTTAACACTTACCTTTACAAAGGACCAGAAAGTAAAAACCAGGAAGGTGGATTATTTCTAGCCGGGTGGAGTGGTCAAGCGATGACGCACTATTGTATTCGGGTGAATAAATTGGATTACTGCGCCTCTAAACTATTTGCCTTTTGTATAATATATTTTAAATTTTTAATCTTGATAAAATACATTTTAATTTTAAAAATCATTGACAATTAAGTCTATTAGCTAATAAGTATTAAAAAGAGTGGCCAATTTTGATCAAGAGATTCGCACGCTAGTTTTTTAAAGATAGAGTTAGTCAATTTAAGAGAAAAATTGAAGCTCGTATTATGGAAAAGAGTATGGAATGGAAATTAAAAGTAGTTATTAGACCTCAATTGTTAATTATTTTAAAGTTCGTTGTATATTTTGTCAAGATTAAGAGTTTGATGTACATTATGCCAAAAGCAAATAATTCAGGGTTCAACAGTGCAATTTACTCTATATGGGTATATGGTGTTGGTTGATCCTCTTTGAGGGTTTTAAGGATGAAAGTTTGTGCATAGAAGTCTAATACTCGGTTTAAAGTGTCTAAGTTTGTCTTGTCCCAGAGTACGGGAGGTGACGTGGTAGATTAATTAAGTTAATTAAGTGAAAATTTAGTTAAAAATTAGGTTTTAGAATTAATTTTATTAGTAAAAATGTGATATTTTTTTTAAAAGAGTTTATTTAAAGCTAACAGTTATAATATTTGAACAAATAAGAATAACAAAATAAACAATAAAGAAACAGTAAAAACAATCAAAATATAAGGTGAGACGAAAATGGGTCCCACTGACTCACATCTTGTGCACACACATAGTACTGACAATATTGTAATACAACCACAGTCCAGAAATAAAGAAAGTGAAGAATTTACATGCCTTATTTTGCTATAATACAACCTACCAAAATCTTCTACTAGTCGCAAGTCTGGACAGTGGACTCTTCTCTGATCCTAAGCTGATGTCCACCTATGGGGTAAGATTTGAAAACAAATAAAACGTGAACGAAAGGCTCAGTAGGACTATTTATTTAAAACATTTAATTCTTTAAAAGGAAGTTTCATTAATCAAATAAACATTTAGAAAATAAACTTAAATGAGTAACAGATAAATAAACAAATAAATGAATAAATAATTAATCAATTAAATAAATGCAAAAGTAAGAATCCAATAAAGACCTTTCTTACCAAAATAATTTTATAGGTCGACCAAAATGAATAACATTTCCTTTTCTTGGGCAAACCATATGTAATTCACCACCGTAGTGGCCCAGCTAGGTTTCGGGACCTGCCCTCAAAGTCGCGCACTACACAACCCGATCTTTGATATGGCATCATGCCCTAATATATACATATACACATATCTTTTCATGATTATTAAAATCTTTTTTTTAACCAAATATGATCATTCACATTCATTATGAGGTTTATTATGAAAGCATCTCGATCTATTGTTTTAGAAAACAGTCAATAAAATCCTTTTTCAATCAACCATTAAAAACATTTTCTTTAGAATTTCATTTGAGGCTAAAACATTTAAAACTAGCTACCAAAGAAGGGGTAGAAGTCCTACCTCAATACTCGTGACGGTGTCCCACACCGTAATCCCGGTCCGTTATACGTTAGCTCCGTGGATCTACGCACAACCTTAAATAAAAACTAGGTCTATTAGTATCTAATGTGATATTCCCTATGTTACTAAATCATCTCATGGTATTCTAGTGTGCCATTTAGGTTTATAAAATTATTTTATAAAGTTAAAATTTCAATCGAGCTTCAAAATAATGAAAACGGATGAAAAATCACAAAATTCCTACCGGTCGCCCTAGTTCGGCTGGCCGAACTATGCAGTTCGGCATGCCAGAGATTCAAGTCCAATCGGCTGAACTTTTTCAGGTTCGGCCTGCCGGTCGGATGAATCCGGCCTGCCTATCTGAAAAAATTCTAGAATTTTTTAGGCACGGGTTTCAGCCTTCTTGAGCCCAAATCTTCAATTCCAACATGTTTTCTCAGTTCTCAAGCATGGGTAATGATCTTAATTGATAGAAAAACGTAGTAGATTATTTTTTAATGCTTTAAAATAAGTTTTAAACAAAATTTTAGAAAAATCCAAAAATAGAGAAAAATGGAGAAAAATAAAAAATCTTGATTTAAATCAATTTTTTGATGAAACAAAGCTTGTATTCTAGTTATTCTAAGTTCATTTAACCTAGATTAAAAGATTTCTAAGCTTAGAAAAGCTTAAAATTCAAAATGCAAAAAAAAATTAAAAAATTGAAAAAGTTTAGAAAATTTTGAAACTAAACTTGAATCGAAGCTTTGAATCGAGTTTATGGTTGTTACATCTCGTTCCCGAGCCGTCAATCCACAATCCCGAAGCTTAAAATCAAATTTTGTTTCCAAAATTTTGAGAGAGATTGAGAGAGACCGAGAGAGAGTGAGAGAGCAAGAGAGAGAGAGACGCACAGGAAGGGAGAGAGAGAATGAGTGAAAATGAGAGAGAGATGTGAAATAAATAGAGAGAAATGAAAAGCAATTTAAAATCAATACCACATCCCGCACGTGGTATTTCCAAAGTAGGACGTGTTGGTCATTTAATAAATTGTTTTGTTTCAAATTTCAAATAATAATTAAAAACAATTTAAAATAATTTAGAGTAATTAAAAATCATTAAAAGAATAAAATAACATAAATTTAAAAATTTCACAAAATAATCAATTTAAGTTTAAAATACTCATTATGGCACACTAATTCACCATTTTACATTCTAATGACATTTAATAAATTTTAGGGTGTTACAAAATTACACTCCCACATAATATTACTTTTAGTACATTAGTTAGGGTTGGAGTGATACACTTCTCATTAAGTGGTAGACTCCGACTATAGGATCTTTAGTGAATATTTTTGTCAGTGTTTGAAAAGCCCCTCCTCAAAAATGTATTAATATTGATCGCCTCTTTTTCAAATTATAGAGCTTTCAACGAACATTTATGTCAGCGTTTAGAAAATCTCTTTGATAACGCTTAGGTATGTCGACGCTGATCGCCTCCATCAGACTTTTTCTTCAGATAAATACCGAGGAATATTGACACGAATCTCTTATTGAAAATGCGAGTTCGTAAATAAGTATGCCTTGTATCTATCCACGTCCAACCATATTAGTTACTCTAAGTTACACTGTAACAGGCAACCATCAAAATTTAAGACTGATCTTGGCGGCAAAGGTTATATTTGGATAAAAAGAGAAATAAAAAGAAGATCTATGTTTGTAGATATTGCCGTGTTGGGAACGCGGAGAATGAATAGGATATTGTTGAGACTGAGTTATGAGTCTAGAGTCCCACATAAACAGAAAAGTTAGAGATCAATTATGATGTCTGCATCTTCTATTAGATCCTCTACTTTGGATTAACCCAGAAAAAGGTTTGAAATTTTCCTTGGGTTTCTCTGTGTATAACAAATCTAAGAAATGAAATATATAATTATTTTTAAATGCTCAAGAACAATGCAGATATAGAATAAAAAAGTTATTTATGTTTACCTAATGGTAATCAACTAGCTAGGTGCTGTCCCTCATCAAATTCATTAAAGAACTTAACTAACCTTGGGACTTTTAAGACTCATCTAACTTCTTAGTTAACAAGGCGACCTTTTATTAGATTCTAGGGCAAACCCCACAATATGAAAGTTGACTAAAATTTTTGGTTTAAGGAACAGTTTTACGGACAAAGATATGATGAACCACAAAACAATTACGTGGTCCACGGCTTTGATTTTGGCTTATATATTGATTTAATTATAAATGCTCTTACCATCTAATTTTCCACTTCATTACATTCTCCAGTCTATTATATTGTTTAGCTCTTAGTTAAAACCAATTGATTCTAACCAATAAATAGTGTAAAATTCTCAATAACTGTAGTAGTATAAAGCTCTCACATACTATAATATTCTTAATCAAAATTAGTTCAAACTATTAATTCTAACAACAATTCATAACTACCTTATATATATTTTATGCTAATTAAAATCTAGTTATGATATGGATACATCATGTCCTATTCATAATTAAGAACTATACGTTTTTTTCTCTTTTGTTGGTCCATGATAAAAGTTGTGGTCCTACATAGAATATACATATGTCATAATTATAGCTGCACTGCAGTGATTATTATCGTTGACACAATTAGTAAGCCCCACTGGGGGAGAAAATTACGAGAATACGACATATGAACCATAAATCATAATTGAATACTAGTATTATACAAAAGGACGTCTCAAAAAAGAAAATAAGTACACAGATGCTTCGATTGGTACTGTTGGCCTCTCTCTTAAATGCTACGGTGGCATAAGGAATTTGCACAAAAGGTCAAGTGTACCAATGGGCTATATTTTAAAAGTTAGGGAAAGAAAAAATAATAGGAAAAAAAAGAAACTTTTCTGTCACTTCCATCATCTGTGGCCCATATTTATTTGCTTAAAGACATGAATTTGACAATAGGGTCCTCTAAGTGGCTCTTAACATGTTCATTCTTTTTAGTTAAAACTAACCTTCCCCAACCCAGGAAAAAAATATAATATATATGTATTAATGTAGTGGCTAGTGAATTATAATAATTAGTACAAGACAAGAAAACCTTGTGCTTTGGCTCTTGGATTTGCACAATGAATATTGTTTTACTTAAATGCTTCTTGGTTGGAAACTACCATTGTTGATGCCTTGTCTAATCCTTTCTCGCACCAGCTACTATCATATATATTTATTAAACAAATGATTTTTTTTTCTCACCCAAAAAAAAAAAAAAAACATGATTTTTTAAAGCTTTTTTTGGAAAGATGAGACACTAAAAAAAGAAAAAAGAAAAATAATTATTAGCTTCGACATAGCCATGTAGGTGTGTGACCCCCTTCGTTTTGGTGAAGCCACATGCCGCATATCTGGCCGCGATTTCCTCCGTTGTAGCAATTGTACGTCTAATGATCTTTTCGTTTAATATTTAAATATTCATAGAAACAAAAAAGGATTGTTGTGGGAGTTAATTATATAATTTATTTTTCATGGTAAAACTCGGCTATAAAAGCTACACAAAACGCACAAAAGGGTAAGGTACATAGCACATAATCAAAGCCTAAAATGTATGTTTATACGACTAGACAATATAACTGCAGTATAAATTAAATAAGAAGACTCTTATTTAAAATGAACCAATTATCAATTGTGGCCAATCAAAACAGCCTCTGGATAAGCATTATCTTAAACCTAAATGGGCTTTATCAAAGCTCGTCACGCCTAGTGAGCTTACAACAAGGCCTAAACCATCGTCTAGCTCGACATCTACACATTTGTCGTCTTTATCGGACAAAGCTGACATTAAAATAATACTAAGAGGTGAAGAAACCACTTCTTTTATTACATAATAGAAACAACAACAAAAACAAAACAAAAAAACAAGTCACAACCGGACCGTAGCCTCCACCACACTCTCGACTTCCGTGTCCCACAACACTCGCTGCCTATAGCCCACTACAACCCACTTCCAATCACGTGCCTCTCTAAGGATGCCCATTCCTCGCCTAGCCCAACCGCCACCCCTCACCTCCAATGCCGCGACCCAGCCTCACCATGGTTGGGCCCTTCAACATCGGCAGCTAGTGGCCAGCGACCGAACTGGACCCGCCCCATACTACTGCACCTCGAGTAGCCACACCCCTATACAGTTGCCGTTCGCCTCCGCCCATGCTCGAGGAAGCTCCGAACCTTCCACGCTCGTCGCGGATGATGGTGGTTCTTCCCTCCTTTGCGCCGGCCCCAGATTTGTAGCATCTGCCTTCACTCTCCCAGCTTCAAGCCCGCGTACCAACATGAGCTCTACTCCCCTCCCATGGCGTTACGACCCCCTATCCTACGGAGATCTACCGTCGGAAGCACCTTAGTCGAAACTTGGAGGCCATCGAACCGGCGACGCACCATTCCTTTGGCCTTGAGTTCTCTCTCTCTCTTGGTCACTCTTTCTCCTCTGTCTCTTAATGTTATTATATAATTCTTTTTACACAAAAGGAAATGAAATCTTTCCCTCAAAAAAAATAAGGGAAATGAAATCTAACAATTCACGTCCCTTAATAATGAAAAATTGCATGGTTAAGCCTTTAATTTGCGGTTGTAGTTTCATGCATACAGCTGCTGTAGAGAATTGAAGAAAAGAGAAAATAACTAACAAATTATAACATATATATATATATAATATATATATATATAGATTATAACAAATTATATATATATATATAATTATAACAAATTATAACAAATTACATGAACATACAGATTATAACATATATATAATAAAATTTGTTATTTCATAGGTAATCTGAAAAATAAGTTTAAACTAAAATAATCTTGGTTCAAATTCTTTTTGGTCTAGAAATTTTCCTCACATGCTACAATAGGTACTCAAATTTTTTGCCCGTTATATGATTGCTAATTGGAGTTTTGATTGCTTTGCTCTTGGATACAAGCAAGCCGTTAATCGCCTAAAAAGCGTTTCTCCTTTTGTAATTTCTTATCCTTTCTTTGGTCCTTACAATATTGTTCTATCTTTTATACCAAATATTTCCGAATTTGGTGATTCTATGAAAAGCACTTGGCAAAGAACGACATCTTTCACGTTATATTTCTTGGATGACAATTATGACACATCCTTTTTATATTCCTCGAAGGATTAAAAAAAAAAATGGACAAAAGAACACCTTTGCATCTCTTGTGCCCCTCCTTATCAGAAAAGTATCAACTCCTTTGGTATTTTTTCTGCAGCTTCTCTTCAAGATTTTTTTTTTTTTTTAATATTTGTTTCATTTTGATAGAATATCCATGCTTCAATATCTATAATCTCTTCTTTTTCTAATTAAGTTAAAAAAACAAATTAGCAGTACTTTGCATATGCTATTGTTATATTTCCACGATCCATATATAGGACCATATCGCTGATATATTTTTCCTTTCAAAATAAGCCCAAAGAGAGAATAATATTAAACAGAAAAAAAAAAAAAGAAAGATAATTAAATGATACAAGAGAGGAAACTAGTAATAGAGCTAAAAGCACAAGAACAGAAAGAACTGAAAAATCTGCACTAATTATTTGCACCTAGATGTTAGCTTCCTATTTTTGTACCAGTAGTTAACCTGGTATTTTTGAGTGCTATTTGTTATATAGCTTGTATAAATCAAACTCTTAGAACTTGCCAAGGGCATGAATTCCCGTACGAGGAGACAAAGAACTTAGGAAAAATAAGAACTGACCTTATATTAGAACAGCAGCTTAAAAACGACAACTTTCTTAGCAAGAAGCTTAAAAACGACATCATCTCTAATAAGCGACAACTCAGATTCAATAACTCAAAAAAGGGGAAGATGTTATAGAACTCGTAGAACAAAGGAGAAAAAAGTTAAAACGCGACAATAATCCAAAAGACGACTGTGTAACAACAAGAAGTTCTCAAAACGACAGTAATGTGTCACAAACACAACGGCACCCTTTCCCATCTAATGTCGGCTGAAGCACGAACTAAAAACGACAATATCTTATGAAAACCACAATTTCAGGACCCCACCAAATAACTAAAAAAAGGACTATAAACTTTATAAATGACAGCTTGCTAAAGCGACAAAATATGTTTTAACATAACAAGAACTCAAAACAACTATCAATGACAAAAAAACGAATAACACATCTTACATGGTCAATAACTTGAAGACGAAATTCCAGCCAAACACGACAAAACATCCTAAATACGACAGCAAGCTTCAAACGAAAGCGACATTATCTGTATGCAACATTTCTTGGCGAAAGGACAGTATGTTAACTAAACGGGGAAAAAAATTCATAAAATCAACGTATCAAAGAAATATACTGTAACATGTCAGAGCTTTAAACTGTAACGACTGGAACTAATAAATTCCAATTAGATCGTCAAACCAGGCAGAACGTTTTGTTCTTAGACAGAAATAACATTAGACAAACAATTGATCTCCTATAAACCATGATCAAAGATTATTGTTTATAGATGATAAGGAAATAATATATAAGAAAATACAAGGGGAAATTATGAGTGTGAGGAAAGAAAATCTTAGATGAACACGCCAACACCACATATAATAATATTTCAGCGTTATCTTCTTTGCATTCTATTGATCTAAGAAAATTAATCAAATATCAGAATATTGTCTCTTTGTTTTTCTCTTAAAGAAAACGAGTCAGACGGACGTAACTGGTTTTTCTCTTTTGGGGAAATGGACAGAACTTCAAAGGAGAAGAGAGGCTCATTTGTTCATTGCTCTGGTTGATGCTGATAGAACGACAACAAGTCCTATTGACGACGACAAGTTTAAGAACGTCAATGTATCCAATTCCAGATAAATTACTAGAAACGATTACTAAAAAAAGACTATATCATAAATACGAAAAGAAAAAGCGGACGACAACTTTAACCCACTCTTTGGTAGGAAGGAAAGAAAATGAAAGAGAAAACAAAATAGTATAGGATGGAAAATTAAAAGGATAAAAATATTTTAGTTTTTTCTTTAGTTGTTTGGTATGATAAGAAAGAAAGAAAACAAATTTACCTTCATATGTTTGATATTATAAGCAAAACCTGAGGGTGGAAAAATTATAATCGATACAATTAATTTTTCACCCAAATGTTTTTTTAAATATTTTAGTTTTTAAAGATTTAAAATGGATGTGGTTTTCATGAAAGCTTTAAATTCGATTCTATTATGCAAAAAACAATATGCATAACAAAATAAAAAACGGAAGCGTGAAAATTTGTTTACCTCCGGCCATTGCACTGTGCAGTTGTTGCTGTTGTTTTACGATGTACCACCAGTTTTGGATGCTTCTATCATTTAGACACTCAAACGCGATGGTGTGTAATAGACTGAATAGAGAGAATAGTGATAAGGACCAAACTGTGTTATATTTTCTTCCTGCTGCAAAATCCTTCCATCAAGGATTCCTTATACTGCTTCAAAAATGCAGTTACCAAGGCTTATAATTATGGTTTTAATGAAAACATAAATAGGAGACCATTTGTATGCAAAACCGTTAAAAGAATTAAATTGGTTTCAATTAGAAACCGTTAGAATACAAACGGTTACATTCTCCCACTTGGTCTCCATATCTAACCTTATATTCATTAAACCCAAACTTTTAGGAAACAAATACATGAATCATAGCGATAGTTCCTCTAATTGTGAGTATTATCTTCCATGCATTACTATGTATTGTTTACCAAACTTTATTCCTTATATGGTAACTTAACTTTATAAATAAACCCAATGTTTATTCTTGGTCCTACTAAATGTGAA
>CAMOHE010055355.1:0-24530 GCA_946598075.1 Artocarpus hirsutus
AAATGGATGTTATGTTATGGTAATTAATTCATTAAAATAAATGTTAATTACCATTTTATGCATGTATGACATGAACACATTGAGAAGTGAGCACATCAAGACCGCGACATTGTCACCTACAAAAATAAGGTTAAGTAAGCTCATTTGAGGTAAGTACATTCTCACCTGCAACATGATATGTTTATGAAAAGTATGAGTTTTATGAAAGGTTTGAAATATGTGTTCATGATGGTTTTATGATGATTTCTCATGATGATTTTTCATGAAGTTTAAGACATGAAAGTTTATGCATGTTTTCATGATAATGTTTTTCAAAGTATGAAAGTAGAAGTATGTATATATGTATCACCTAAATAAGTATTGCACACCCTATGTTTATGTTTATGTTTATGATGTCCCGAAAGTTGGACATGTCATGTTTGGTTTGGGATTAGCTACCCCTCTCCTATCATGACGGCGCGCCTATGATGATGATGTTATGGTGCAACACTTGGGCCCCTTAAGATAAAATGGATAAGTTTTAATATGGTTGATGTAAGGAAAGATATGTTATTATGAAAATGTGCCTAGTGCACTATTATGATGATGATGATGATGATGATGATGTTCATGAAATGATTTTAAGTTGTGAGAATTATAATGTACTTACTAAGCATTAGCTTATTCAAGTTTTTCATCATGTTGCAGATATGGGTAAGAAAGTTATGGAGTAGGCAGTGGACAATGACAGGCGTATGAGCTAGGAAAGAAGAATTGCAAATGGAATAACGCCAAAGAAAGAGACTATAATGAAATAATCCATGATTTATGAATTTGAGTATGTTTATAATTTAAGGATAAGTTTTATAAATTTTGTGAATGATGGTTTAATATATTTATAAATTTTCTTCCACATTTGAAGCTTTAAAACTTATTGTATTTTGTTCAGCCTGCTGACCATATTGGTCAGATTGCCGAATAATTTTGATCGGCCTGCCGGTTGCCGTGTATCGGCCTGCCGATCTTGATGATTTTAAAACCCCATTTTGCAAAGCCTCGGACGGCCTGCCGATGGGTGATCTTCGGCCTGCCGGTTGTGTTCGGCCTGTCGAAATTAAAAGTTCGGCCTGCCGGCCGAGATGTGTTCAAACAATTTTATCTTTTGTTTTCAAAGGTCATTTAATTTTATAAATGATATTAGCAAACTATTTACAGAATGTTCATGGAAAAGCGAATTATTTAATTAAGTAAATTTATAATTTCTCATAAATTGTATTTCTATAAAAAAAAAAGGTGTATGTAAAGATCCTGGGAATGCTTTTCCAAACTATGATTTCAAATGCATGTTATTAATTACAATACTTTGCTCCAATTAATGTTTTAAAGAATGAATGTAACGACATCTGTGACGTCCGAAAAGGGGGCGCTACATAAAGGATATCTCTGAATTGTTATAACGCTTCAAAAAGAAGGCATTGTTTCAGATATATCTTTTGATGGTAACATACACTCTGGTGGTAGGTGTCTATAAATATCATGTAAATCCAGAGGGTCCCTAAGTCTTACAGTTTTATTAAAAAATACACCATCTCTCTAAAATTACAAAAGGTTTAGAAGATTATTTTTCTTTAGGAATTCTTGCAGAGATTCTCCATTCTTACTATACTTGTTAATGGCTAGAAGTTAGATTTCCTTTCCTTTAAGTTTCTTCATTTGATGAGTTTCATGCTATTTAGATTCATGCATGTATAAAAATCATAATTTTGTATATGTAAATTTCTTACATTTGGTATCAAGAGCATGGTTTTTTCTTTGCCTTGACATATTTGAATGGAGTTTAATGGAGTTTTTCAAAATACTCAAAACTTTGTTGTATTTGAAATCATTTTTGATGATTTTTGATAAAAGCAATGTTATAAATCATTAGGAAATTGATTTTCTAACATGTTTGGGTTTTCAAAACGTCAATTTTGATGCCCATATGGTATGGAATTAACTAGGTCTTCAATTGGACCCATTTGGATCAATTTCAGGTAAAAAAGACCCAAAATCTTACAAAAAATGAATTCTGGGGTCAAAGAATGACACGTTGTTTCGACTAAGAAGGGGTGCATTTTTTAGTTTCAAAACGGCATGTCATTTTTCCTTTAGAAAAATGACATGTCGTTGTAATGAAGAGGACACGTGGTTCTCAGCCATAAAGCAACATATCATTTTTCTTAGAGAAAAATGACATGATGTTTTACTCAAAGAATACACGCTTCTTTTGTTAAAAATGACACATCGTTTTCTTTCAGTAATGGAAAACGACATGTCGTTTTTAGGGGGCATTTTTGACAAAAAAATCCAAAAAAATTTTTAATTAATTTTGTTTTGGTATTTTTTACAGAATTTTTATTTGGGTATTTTGAAAAATTAATTTTTGATGAATCAAAAATGAATTTAATGAAATCTAAGATTTTATTATTTGTGTTTAAATAAAATTTTAGAAATTTATTTTAGATATGGCTATCAATTTATGCATAATTTATTTTGCATGTATTCTTTAGTTGATGTTTTTAATACATGCAAATTCATGAATTTTTTGTGCATAAAAATTAAATGTCTTGAGTGATTTGTATAATTTTAATTAATTTAAAAATAGCCATAACATCTTAGATTATATTGAAATTATACGTTAAGTTTTTTAAATCATATTTAGTTAAATGGCATTAATTGTAACTACTTATGTTTGGTATAATAAAATTTATCCCACAAGAAATTTTATTATATTAAATACGATTAGTTAGGATGAAATTTTAAACTATTTTCTTAATTTGCCCACAGGGATTAAGAAATAGAATATAGTTTAATAGTTTCATCATAAGGTTGTATGTGAATTCATAAGGTTGTATGTGAATCAATGTGAATTAGAAACTTAGCCCACATGCAGTTTTTGTATATCATATGATTCATAATTTTTGTAGCATGATTTATGTAACGACCGAAAATTTTTGAATGCATTAAAATGCATTAAATTAAAGATTACATTAATATGAAAAATGCAATTTAAGGAAAAATACTGTATAATAACATAGAAATTATACGGTATTAGAATAATGCAGTGTAAGAAAATACACTGATGAAATTATGCAGTATAAAAATTTCACTGTAAAAGTAACGCAGTGTAAGAATTGTACAGTTTAAGGTCACACAGTACAAAATTAGACTACATAGACCATCGAATTTTTATATAAAAGTGAAGAGAGAGAAAAAGAAAAAAAAAGAAAAAAAAGGAAAAAATTTGGATGATTATCAGCTCGCTCTCTCTACTTTCTCTCTCTACATTTTCTCTCTCTTCCTCAAAAATCAGTTTGAGAATTTGAGCTCTGTTTTCGACACCTCCCACCCCATTGGAAAGCTTTCAACGAGCTGAGCTCAACGGTGTGCTGAACAGCCCAAAACACCGCCAAAGGAGGGCCACACGCCGCCCAAAGTAACAGTGAGACCTATATTTTTTTGAGTTGATTTCTCCTCCGTCCGACCACCAATCGACGTGATTTTGGTGTCTATGGACTTAGCATGAAGAGAGGAGCAAGATGGTACCCATTTCCCAACTCGATTTCAACTGGAAGAGCCTCAACGGAGTTGCCCTATCTCTGCCGTCGCGCCGCCTTAGGAACCGCCGTCTTCGACGGCGGTGAGGCACACCGCCGGTGCCAATGGATTCAGAGGAGGCCGAGGTGCAAAACGCCCCAATCAATTTGGGGTAGTGGCCACCCCTAGCCGGAGTTCCACCTTGCCCCGTCATCTCTGCCATGAAGGATGTCGATTTTGAAGCTCCGGCCACCATCGAGGTCAATTGACCTCACGGTTATGCTCAGAGGGTCTCAAGGAGCAAAAGCCCCACCTCAATTTCAAGCAACCACCACGGGAGGGCGGAGAACAGCCTCTGCCTTGGAGTGCCGCCGTGGTGGAGGTGGAGCCACCAATTGAGGTAGATTCGAGTAGCCCCATCATGGGGGAACTGTTCAGAGAGGGACGGGGAACATTTTCCCCAGCCCAATTTCACGGTAGCATCGCCGAAATACCGTGAACGAAGCCACCGGTTTTGGCTGTGGTACCCATGCCCAATTCATGTAGATGGAGGCCAAATTGAGTGAAATTGACCTCACCATTCGACTCAGGAGGGTCGATTTATGGGGGGTAGGCTCAAGCCCAACCACCAACGAGGCCGTTTGACGCCGATCAACCACCAATCAACGACGGTCAATAGCTGTTTTGGGATTTTGCAATCCGGACCTCCGATCAACGATCCGAGACTGTTTCTTGACTCGTTTCGAAGCTCTGAATGCAATGGTGACCTCCGTTCAAGCTAATTCTACTCCGGTGAAAATCATCCGGTATCGACTGCACACAGATCGAGGCGATTCAAACTGCATTATCGGAGTCCAGAATGACATGTTAAAGAATGTATGATCTCCAAGAAGCACTCCTAGCCATTTATGGTTGCTCAAGGAGCACTGCAGAGGATGCTTCATATACTGTTGATATAGCGAGGTACAACCGGACCCGTTTAGCTCAAAGTCCAAGTAAGTGGCAATCTTGCCTACAGTATGTATTGTATTATAATGCATTGTGATAGATGCTAAGTTTTAAGAATTTAAAGTTCAGTCAAGGAAAGAATGAAGGAAAATGAGACCAAGGGCAAAATGGCCATTTTAAGAAAAATGACCAAAACGGACCCGAAACTCCCGATGTCAAAAAATATTTCTTAGTGATAATTTTTTCATATTATGTACGTAAGAGAATGTTAAAGTTAAGTAATGAGTTTGGTTAAGTCACGAAATGGACGAAAAACCCGCCAAGGGTAAAATCGTTAGTTTTACGAAAATGGCTAGAACAGAGCCAAACACTCCGATTTAGCATAACGTCATTAGACGAAAAATATTCCATAATACGTTAAGTAATGTAACCGTCATGTGTGATGAGAGATTTAACAATGGATGTTTAATGTTTATGTTTTATTATCAATCGAGTGGATTGATAAAAAGGAAGATTATTAATGAGTCGGCTGTCATATGATTAGGACACAGAAGCTGACCAATGAAAAGAAAAGGAATGAGAAAGGAATGAGACAGGAAAGGAATAGTGAACGCTAGAGCATAGTATGGGTAAGTTCAGACTTCACCTACAGCATGAAGTAAATGATTTTTAAATCTTTTTAGTATATGTTTATAAATGAGCTTACAATTATTATGCAAGTTTCTTTTAAAGAATATTTGCATTTATTATGCAAAAGTTTTAAAGATTTAAAGAGAGGTTTGCAATAAATTTGCAAATACTATGTTTAAAGTCTATTGCACATTGATATGCATAACGTGTTTAAAAGTACAAGTTATGAATTTTATGGTGCATTTGTTATGTATGCAATAAGTTGCCTAAGTGTGCAATAAGTTTTATAATATAAGTTATGGTTTGCAAACCGCGTGTGTGCATTTTATAATGCATTTATTATGCAATAAGTTGCATTTGCTGTGCAATAGATTTTATCTTACAAGCTATGAATTGCAAGTATGTTTGCATATGATGTGACTGCATTTGACATGCTCACAAAAGTTAACAAGAAGGTAACGTAAGGATAAAAGGAAAGTGTCGTACCAGCTTCTGTGTTATGAGGTAATGAACGTAAAGTTAAAGTTTGACCTCCAAGGTGTGAGGTACTTGGCCACGTGATCGATGGTCTCAAGTCTTCCGCAAAGGAAGCATCATGTATATGATCTCATGATTAATGAGATGGTACGAACGCTAAAGTAAATTAAGGGAAGTGATTGTAAGATAAGGACATGAATGGAAAGTTAAAGCAAGATAAAGAAAGTTAAGAAATGAGAACAGTAAGTTATAGTAAGAAAAAGGGTATTCATAAAATGCTCATAATTGAAAGTTCATAATCAAGCATAAATGGAATCATGCATATTGACTCTGCTTGAATTCCTTTTTATGAGATATTTATATGTTATGTTATGAAAGACATTTTTATAGAATGTTATGCTAAATATTTATGAAAACATTTGTATATTATGAAAAACATTCTGAGGAATGTTTTATGATAAATGTTTATGGAAAACATTTTCATGTTTTCAAGAAAAGGTTTATAAATGACGTGTTATGAAAAACGTATAAGAAATGCTTTATTAAAAACGTTTACACAAACATTTTAGAAATATGTTATGAAAACGTTTATGAAAAACGCTTAAGAAATGTTTTATGAAAAGTGTTTATGAAAAACGTTTATGAAGAATGTTTCAAGAGAAAAGTTTTTATGAGTAAAGATTTAAAGTATGTTTTAAATGCTTTGTGAGTTTATGTTTGAACTTACTGAGCGTAAGCTCATAAAAAGTTTTTCATGCTATAGGTAATTTATGGGTAACCAGTAGGACCCGTTAGTGGAGCTGGGTGCTACGAAAGGGTAGATGCGAAGATGTGGGAATAGATACCACTACAGTTTGCTTTCGTTACGCAAAGAAAAGGTTTTACACTATATAATATAGTGTTTCCAAGGTTTTTAAGGAAATCAGAGTTTTTAGGAAATGTTTTCATAAGTTTTACGATACATCATACTAAATGTGTTATAAAATTATTAAGTGATGTTTTAAGCTATGATTTAGTAAATGTTTCTTGATCAGTTTTAAGAAACAACTTGAAATGGTTTTAAAGACAAAGGTTGAGCGAGGTCTCAACTGGAATGGCGACAAAGGTCGCAACAGTTTTAATTACGTTTAAATGGATGTTGAATGTTTAAGAAATTTTTTTTGTAATTCAGTATTTTTTACTAATTAAATAAGATTACTGTATAAGTAACGAGGTTTATGAAAATTAAGTGACGGCCGAAAAGGCAGGTCATCACAATTTACATTGGTCAGACATGTCATATAGTTATAAGCTTTAAATTTTTATGACATGAGCATGTATGTTTGATGTATCGTAGTAATTCAATCTGTTAATTTATTTGATATGAAATGTGATATTTTCGAGCTTAAAGGTACTAACTATAAAGTTTGGAAGGGGAGGATTCTCCTTTATTTAGGGTGGATGGACATTGACTATGCCATTAGAAAGGATGAGCCACCCTCTATCACTGAGACAAGCACTCCAAATGATGTTGGTCGATATGAAAAATGGGAGCCATCGAATCATCTCTTAGTTATGTTCATAAAGACCAAAATCTCTATTTGGATTAGGGGTTTAGTTGATCAATATGACAATGTCTGAGCACCACTAAAGGCTATTAGCAAGCACCCTAATTATGCAGTTTTCATCCTTGAAACCTACTGGTATTAAAGGCACGCGTGAGCATATCATGTGCATGAGGAATATTACGACTCAATTAAAGACGCTTGAGGTTGAGATGTCTGATTCATTCCTAGTACATTACATTCTTAACACTCTCTATCCTCTGAGTATGGTACCTTTAAAATCTTCTATAACACACATAAGGACAAATGGTCAATTAATGAGCTGTTGATCATGTGTGTTCAAGAGGAGGGAAGACTCCTTATGGAAGAGGGAGAGAAAGTAAATCTAGCACACTAAGGAAATAAGAAAAAACATCAGACTAAGCAAAAGGGGAAAGGCAAGGTTCCTACCCAATCGGACATTAAGAAGGAGTTCAAGTGCTTCTTTTGTAAGAAGAAGAGGCACGTAAAGAATGACTACTCTAAATTTCGAGAATGGCTCAATAAGAAAGGTACTCAACTTTCACTTGTTTGTTATGAATCTAATATGATTGATGTTAATTATAACACATGGTTGATTGACTTTGGTTCTACAATCCATGTTACCAATTCCGTGTAGGGATTGCAAAACCTACGGAAGCCAATGGAAAGTGAGAAAAGCATCTATTCTAGAAATAAGATGCACTCAGATGTAGAGACTATAGGAACATGCAAACTAGTCTTAAGGAGTGGCTTTATTTTGTATTTGGAAAAGACATTATATTTCTAGTTTTTCTAGAAATTTAATTTCAGTTTTCAGACTTGTATCAGTTGGATATTCCTTTAAATTTTTAGAATGTTCTTCAAATTTGTTTTATAAATCTGATTTTATTGGATATGGTACTTTGTCTGATGGTCTTTTTCATCTTAATTTACAAAATGATGCCAATTATGCTACTTTGCACGTTCATGAAAATGTTGGTATAAAGCGATGTGTTGTAAATGATGAATCCTCTATGTTATAGCATCGGAGATTGGGACATATCTCTATCAAGAGAATTAAGAGATTAGTAAATGATGGATTTAGTAGTTTAGATTTTACTGATTTTGATACTTATATGGATTGCATTAAGGGTAACAAGTCAAAGAAGGGTGCCAAGATGAGTTTTGATTTATTGGAAATCATACATATGGATATTTGTAGTCCAGACATGAACACGTACTCTCAAAGGTACTTCGTTTCTTTCATAGATGATGTCGGAAAGTTAGGAGATTTGTTTCTTAATTTGTTTTCCTGATTTCTAGTTTTCCTTATTTATTGGAATCTGATTTCCAGGTCAATAGGATCAGCAGAATATTAGGGAGTAAATTAGGGAGTCAATTAAGGTTGTGTTGCTATCCTAATCCTATTTAATCCTGTATGATAAACGTTTTGTATGCATAATAAAATATGAAAAAAATTTAGTCTTTTTCTAGAACAACTTTCATGGCATTAGAGCCTAGGTTCTAGTTTTTTGCTCTCCCCAAAAAATCCGTTTCCTTGATTTCTAAAAGATGGCGTCAACTCCTTCACAACAGAAGACCTTCTCCGAAGTCACCTCTGGCACCTCGTCCACACCAACGACAATGGCAACAAGAAGTATTGACCAGGTTGCGGCTAATTCCTCCTTACAAATAACTATTCACAAATTAAACAAGAAGAATTATTTGGAATGGTCCCAATCTATCAAACTTGTTGTAGATGGTAGAGGAAAATTGGGATACCTAACTAGTGAAGCAAAAAAATCGAGCAAAAATGATCTTTTGTTTCGAGTATGGTGGTCTGAGAATTCTCTAGTTATGGCTTGGCTTCTTAATTCAATGGAGACAGCCATCGCCAAACCAAATATGTTTTTACCATCCGCAAAGGACATTTGGGAGGCAGTCCGGGAAACTTATTCAGACCTGGAAAATTCAAACTAGATTTTTGAATTAAAAACCAAGCTTTGGCAATCCAAATAAGGAGATTGCGAGGTTACTATTTACTACAACGAGATGGTAACCTTAGGGCAAGAATTGGATCAATGTTATGATGATGTTTGGGAGAACGCTAATGACAAAGCAAGATACGCTAAACGCGAAGAGAATTATCGTGTTTATATGTTTCTGGCTGGTGTTAATCAGACTCTTTATGAAGTTAAAGGAAGGATTCTTGGTCGCAAGCCTCTACCACCAATCCGTGAGGTCTTCTCTGAAGTGAGACAAGAAGAAGCAAGGAAGAACACTATGTCAAGGGGCTCGACATTTGCTGCAAATACTGAACTTGAAAAATCTGCCCTGGCAACACAAAGTGTAGAAAGGGAGAAAGAAAGGCAAGGGAAACCATGGTGCGACCACTGTAAAAAATCGTGGCATACAAGGGAGACATGTTGGAAATTACATGGAAAACCAACAAATTGGAAGAAGAAACTAGAAGGACGAGCTCTCCAAACCACAACCGATGATTCAAAAGAGCAAGCTGTCAACTCAGAGGCATCTCCTTTCACAAAGGATCAGCTGGAGCACCTATACAAACTTTTGAAATCTCCACAATTCTCAATAAATCCTTCCAGTTCTTTAGCCCACCAAGGTAGTTCTTTAAGCATTGCCTTTTCTAGTGTCAAAATAGATTCCCAAAACACCTGGATTATTGACTCTAGTGCAACTGACCACATGACAAGTTATTCTCAATTATTCTTATCCTATAGTCCATGTGCAAGGAATAGAAAAATCAGAATTGCTGATGGATCTTTTTCGGCAATAGCAGGAGTTGGTTCAATAAAAATTTCACCTTTCTTAACTCTCCATAATGTTCTTCATGTCCTTAAGTTGTCTTGTAATATGTTGTCCATAAGTAAACTCACCGCTGATAAAAAATGTCGAGCTAATTTTTATCCATCATTTTGTGAATTTTAGGAAATAGTATCGGGGAAGATGATTGGCAATGCTAGGGAATATGGAGGCCTTTATTTCCTTGAAGTTGGATCAACAGCAAGTAATAATGTTCAAAATATTTGTTTTAAGTCTATCTTTGACTCACATGATCAAGAAATTTTATTATGGCATTACAGATTAGGACACCCAAATTTTTTATATTTGAAAAGATTGTTTCCAAGTTTGTTCAGAAATAAAAATCCGTCATTATTTCAATGTGAAATTTGTGCCTTGGCAAAACTACATCATTCTACCTATCCTCTTTGTCCATATCAACCAACTGAACCTTTCTCTCTTATACATAGTGATGTGTGGGGGCCATCAAGGACTCCCACACTTTCAGGAAAAAAATGGTTTGTTACATTCATTGATGATCACAGTAGGGTAAGTTGGGTATATTTGATGAAAGAAAAATCAGAAGTAGAAGGAATATTTAAGATTTTTTACAATATGGTTCAAACACAATTCCAAAAAAACATTCAAATGTTTCGGAGTGATAATGGCAAGGAATATTTCAATAGAGTTTTGGGGCAATTTTTCCTTGAAAAGGGGATTATTCATCACAGTTCCTGTAATGATACTCCCCAACAAAATGGGATTGCTGAAAGGAAAAATAAACATCTTCTTGAAGTAGGACGTGCTTTATTGTTTGCAAAAAATGTACCAAAACACTTTTGGGGGGATGCAATCCTTACAGCAACCTATCTTATTAACCGAATGCCCTCAAAAATCTTGAATTTTCAAACTCCGTTGCAAGTTTTTAATAAGCAATATCCTACTTCTCGACTTACATCAAATTTACCCATCAAGATATTCGGATGTGTGGTGTTTGTGCATAACAATGAAAAAACCCGAGGGAAACTTGATCCACGAGCCATAAAATGTGTTTTCCTAGGATATGCATCAACACAGAAAGGATATCGATGTTATGACCCCATTTCCAAAAAATATTTTGTCACTATGGATGTCTCATTTTTTGAAAAGAAATCATTTTTTGGTTCTCATCTTCAGGGGGAGAAGATAAATAAAGATTCGAATGTATATTTGGATAATTTTTTGGAAAATTTGGATATTAATCCAGATATGGGTTCGAATCCTCGTCAGATTTTGGTGGATGATAGTATTTTTTTCCAAGGTACACCGAATTTAAGTGCAGACAGAAATGGTGAAAATTTTTTCCAAAACAAAGGATCTGAAAATCAAAATGTTCAAAAAGAAAAAACCCCAACCAAGCCTTCTAATCCTTCACCAATTCCTGATCTTGAAAATGGAAGGGGAAATGAAGATTTAGAAAAAATTTATGGACATGTTTACATAAGAAAGTACCCAACAAAGGAAATGGAGGCCAAAGATTCTCTGCAAAGCCATGAAGTCGAACCGGAAACTAATCCGAATTCACCAGGTAGTACTCAATCAAACTCCTCTAGTGATTTAGATGTTCCAATTGCTCTCCGTAAAGGCATCAAGACCTGTACAAAGTATCCTATGTCCAAATTTGTTTCGTATAACAAACTCTCACCATCGTTTCTTTGTTTTACCTCACAACTTTCTCTTGTGGAGATTCCAAAAGATGTTCAGGTTGCTTTACAGATCCCAAAATGGAGAGAAGCTGTCTTTGAAGAGATAAATGCTCTAGAAAAAAATCAGACGTGGGAATTGATAGACTTGCCAAAGGGAAAGACGACAACTGGATACAAGTGGGTATTTACTGTGAAGTACAATGCTGATGGAACTCTAGAAAGATACAAGGCTCGCTTGGTGGCCAAGGGTTTCACTCAAACTTATGGCATTGATTATAAAGAGACCTTTGCTCCAGTGGCTAAGTTGAACACTATTAGAGTTTTGTTATTGGTTACTGCAAACCTTGACTAGCAGCTTCAACAACTAGACGTGAAGAACGCCTTTCTCAATGGTGACTTGAAAGAATAAGTGTTTATGGATGTCCCACCAAGCTTTGAAGGAAAATTCGGTTCAAAGGTCTACAAACTAAAGAAATCCTTGTATGGCCTTAAACAGTCTCCGAGGGCCTGGTTTGACAGATTCACCCAGTCAATGAAACAACAAGGCTATAGCCAAGCTCAAACCGATCATACAATGTTTATAAAGCACTCAGATCATGGGAAGGTAACTGTTTTGATAGTATATGTTGATGATATTATCCTAACAGGAAATGATTGTGCTGAGATTAGTAGGTTAAAGGAAAACTTGGCCAAAGAATTTGAGATCAAAGACCTGGGAGCTCTCAAGTATTTCTTAGGAATGGAGGTTGCTAGATCAAAGAAGGGAATATGTGTATCCCAACGGAAGTACATCCTCAATTTATTAAATGAGACTGGGATGAGTGGATGTAGACTTATGGATACTCCAATTGATGTGAATATAAAGTTTGGTAAGAGCAAGGAAGAAGAAGAAGTTAACCGAGCTCAATATCAGCGCTTAGTTGGAAAGTTGATTTAGTTATCCCATACAAGGCCTGATATTGCTTTTGCAGTTAGCCTGGTAAGTCAGTTTATGCACTTGCCAAAGAAGCAACATCTAGAAGCTGTTTACCGAATTTTGAGATATTTAAAGTCTTCACCGGGAAGAGGTTTGTTCTTCAAAAAGAATGAAAAAAGAAGTGTTGAAGTTTACACAGATGCAGACTGGGCAGGATCTGAGTCGGATCGTAGGTCAACATCTGGGTATTGTACCTATGTGTGGGGAAATCTTGTCACTTGGAAAAGTAAAAAACAAAGTGTTGTAGCTAGAAGCAGTGCAGAGGCAGAATTTAGAGCTATGGCCAATGGAGTGTGCGAGTTGTTATGGTTGCAACATATTCTAACTGAGTTACAAATGCCAATAAGTGAGCCAGTGAAGCTATACTGTGACAACAAAGCTGCAATTAGTATAGCACACAATCCTGTTCAATATGATAGGACCAAGCACATCGAAATAGACAGACATTTCATAAAAGCGAAGCTAGAGGAAGGAATCATTTGCATGTCATTTGTTCCAACATCACAACAGACGGCTTATATTCTTACTAAGGGGCTGTTTAAACCTAACTTTGATATTTGTATAAGCAAGTTGGGACTGATTGATATATACGCACCAACTTGAGGGGGAGTGTCGGAAAGTTAGGAGATTTGTTTCTTGATTTGTTTTCTTGATTTCTATTTTTCCTTATTTATTGGAATCTGATTTCCAGGTCAATAGGATTAGCAGAATATTAGGGAGTAAATTAGGGAGTTAGGATTAGCAGAAAATTAGGGAGTCAATTAAGGGTGTGTTGCTATCCTAATCCTATATAATCTTGTATGATAAACGTTTTGTATGCAGAACAAAATATGAAAAAAATTTAGTCTTTTTCCAGAAAAACTTTCAATATACATTCATCATGAATTTACACCTTATTCCAAAAATCAAACCCTTTCCCCCATAAAATATAAAAGAGAAAACTAGATAAAATACCTCTTTGTAGATACCTCTTATTAAAAATGCCCTCTTTTTTTTAACTTTTCAAAATCACCCCTTTTCCGATTTTATTTTTTAAAATATTAATTATACATTTAATATTTTACCTATTATAATTCAATCTCAAATTGGAGACTCTAATCCTCTCCATTCCCTTATGAAGGATTGAGAAGGGAGGATAACTTGGATTTTTACTTGGTGTTTGGCTGAATGGTTCTCACCACAAACTTAGTTATAAACAGTGTAAAACTCTCACATACTACAGTAACAATAAAAAAATAAAAATAAAATAAAAAATTACTACAGTGTAAAGCTCTCACATGCTACAGTAAAAGAAATTTACTGTAGTCTTTAAATGAAGACAGTAATCTTTTGTATTTTAATAAATTTTATATAATGCGACGGTCAAATACTTGGAACAATAAATTTGAAGGATAACTAAAGAAATAGAGAGCTTTGTATTGTTTCTTACTTCTTCGTAATTGAGTTAACTCACAATTTGTTATACACGGACAAGTAATGGGTAAAGTTCAAGAAACATATACATGGCATATTTAGAATTATAAATAAAAAATAAAAAAAAGAAACTATTCAAACTTTGCATCTTGGTATCAATAATTTAAACTAAAAAAGTATTCTAAATATCTTTGAACCTCCTAAAAACTCTTAATGTTTATAGATGTTTTCTTATCTTGTACAAAATTATGCATGTAAAGTACTTGTACGAAATATGATTTTAAACTCTTAACCTTTAGATGTAGTCATGTGTGGTTTTACCGTTAGTCTATACCTATAACCACATATTATGATCACTTTTTGTTATTCATATATATTACATACGTAGTGTTTTGGTTAGGAGATTTATCTTATTTATGTGTTATTAATAATTTTAAAGTTTTTTAAAGTCTCATTTAAAAATAAAGTGTTTTAGGATATTTTTTTGTATTTTACACCAATTTCTACCCATACTGAGCAAATTTAAGTACCGATAATTCCATGGATATAAATATTTTCATTGTGTGTGTGACAAAAAAAATAAAAGAAAAATAAAAGAAAAAGAGGAAATGAAGTGGTTGATAAAGGGAGTTGAAACAAAGTTTGATGGTGTTACGTGGAAATGTGGAATTGAGCTCTATTAAGGTCCTAGAATTGTAATATGTTTAAGATGTGACTTAGGCCATAAATTATCGATTATCCTACTATTTACCTAACCCAAGCATTACAACTAGAAATGGAGCTGTTGGAAAACATGAACGCAGTAGAATTTTAAGGAAAAATTTAAATAAAAAACATTTTCTAAATAACAAGTTAGACATGCAATATATATAAATTAATTAAGATCTTACTTACCTCTTAGAATGGGAACCACACTTCTAACAAGAAAAACTTCGACAGAATTACTACTAAGAATTACGTCCAAAAGAGCTTCAACTAACTAGGCTTCTTTGCTATTCTCTTTTCCATAACCAGAAGTGAGTGGGCACACGTCGTTCAATTTTACTCTTGGTAACGTCTCCTTCCAACCACAAGAGAATACCAAGAGCTAAGATTCAGGATATTGAACAATAACCCTATAGGAGTTTCAGAGTTTCTCTCTCAAGAATACTCTCTCTAAATTTCTCTGGTGACCTAAATAACAATAAGAACAAGCATCCTATTTATAGTTGCTGGTAGGGAGTCAATTCTACTTATATAAGACTTCTAAATTTGCAACTAGGTCAAAATCTGTATCAAGATGCGTAACAGGATTATGCCCAATCGCCTTGTCGATCCTGTCTACCGGCCTACCGATTGTACGATTTGCATAATAACTAAGTTATGCTCCACCGGCAGGTCGAACAAAGGCACCAGCTTGCCAATCTGCCCAATTTTAGAAACTTTTATATCTTATTTTACGTGAGAATCTTATATAAAGCCTTAGTTTTAATTCAAACATTCAATAAAAAAGTTGTCTGACTAAAACAGTTATATATAGATAAATCCATATCAAATAAAATATATTCAAATAATTCAACATATTTATCTTAAATTAATTCAATCAATAAACTAACATGAATTATTAAATCCAATCAACTAAATTTAAATCAATCTAAAAATTAACATTAGCTACCAATATATAGAAAAAATACATCGTATTGTAACAGAAGATATTATGAGCTAGCAAAAGGGACTCGATAGATATATATAGATCAAGCTCCTATAATTATAAAATAACACGTCCTCAACACGTTCATTTTATAATTATCAACTCTTAAGCTATTCCACTAAAAGCTTGGAGCTACACTCTTGAACTATATATAAATTACGAAACTCCAATAAACTAATCATCCAGGGCATATCATAATGTGTAACATCCCATAGGATATTCATAATCGACTTAAGGATAAAATTTTGTTTTACCTTTCCGATTATTTTTATTTAATGTTCCATTATCTCACCGTTAAAAAACTTACTATTCATAACTAATACAAATAGTATACCATTCAATTATACCTATATATATGAATGGTTGAGCGCTCTAATTTTTCAATTATAGGATAATACTTATAACATAATATCATTAACTCTCCAAAAGAGCTATGGAGTACATATCTATAAATAACAAATTTACCTCAATCAAGAGTCATATCTGTAATGCACCAGTATGCGTACTTTTAAATAATTCAATATGTAATCATTTGATACATCAAAAGACACAAGTCAATAATCTTGGCCCATTAATTCATTTCAGGATTAAGATATGACATATATAATTGTCTAAAGTGTATTAATTTAAACAAGTGGAATTATTAATGAAATTAATTCAATTTTTGTCTCGATCTAATATATCATCACCTATGAGAATATATCAATATTTTTACTCACAGAGTCCAACTTCGATAGCTAAGACAAGCCATCTCCTGTTAGAAATGTAGACAACATAACAATCTTTACATGAATAAAACGCCTAACTTTATGCTCTCGATTACAGATTTTTTTCATTTAGACTATCACCTTTAAGATTCATGTCTTCTCCATAATCTGTCTATTATATGCACAATCTTAAAGATTTAGATTGATAGTCTTAGACTTTTATTTGCTTATTATATTTTTAAGAGGAATGAATATAAAGAGGACATATTTGATATATGAAATAATAAATAAACTTTTTATTAATTAAATGTCTCCCAAAAACTATTACATCATTTAATCCTTAGAATACCTAGTCTAACAGGAGCATATTCTAGAATTAATCCCAAGGCTTAGTCAACATTTGCATTTTTCTTCAAGCTATGTTCTATAGTCATTCTTTAAGGAAATTTTGAGAAATCACCAATTTAGCACTATTTAATAGTCCTTTTTTTTATTTTTAGTTTTGTTTCTATTTTTTTTTTACTTAAGGACAAGCAAAATCTTAAGTTTGGAGTTTACAACTCTATGAAAATAGAATTATTTTACCTCTTTAATGCATTTAAAGTGCTTAGTCTTTGGAAATTTTTTTTATTTTATTTTTATGTTATTATTTATCTTTTTATTTTATTTCTCATTTTGTTTCTTTTACTTGAGGACAAGAAAAATAATAAGCTTAGGGCTGTGTGACAACTCTATGAAAATAGAGTTATTTTACCTCTTTGATGCATTTAAAATGCTTAGTCGTTTAAGAATTTTTTTATTTTATTTTTTATGTTATTATTTCTCTTTTTTATTTGATTTTTTTTTTTTTTTTTTTTTTTTTTTTTTTTTTTTGCTTGAGAACAAGCAAAATAGTAAGTTTAGGAGTGTCATAACTATATAAAAATAGAGTTATTTATGTCATTGAATGCGCATATTTTTGCTATGTTTTCAATATTTTTATTCGATTTCATTTAATTTTGTTTATTTTTATATTTACTTTTATTTTATTTTTGTTAATTTAACTTAATTTGTTTTATTTTATTCAATTTTTTTATTATTAATATTATTGTTATTATTATTACTCCCCTCTGTTTATTTTATGTTTTCCTCACTTGTGTATATATATAGGTGATAAGGGCTAAAATAACAATTTGGAGCAATTTGGGGTCAAAAAGATGTTACAATTCAAATTCAAACACGTCTGAAATGTAGCCCAAAGTTCAAATTCAGACATGCCCGAAATGTAGCCCACTCACACAAATATCAAAGGGCTAAAAGTCGTCGTGTTAGCTATTCGATCAACGCTTCAACAAACCTGATCCGCGTATGGCATCCACTCCCTACACATATGATAACTCTATGAAATAGAGTCATTTTACTATATTTTTAAGTACAAAATTGACTTTTTTCATGAGATTTTAATTTGTTTTTAATTTATTTTGTTTTGTATTATTTAATTTTGTTTTATATTCAGTTTTTTTTAATTTTAATTTATTTGTTCAATTTTATTTTAGTTGTAATTAATTTTCTTTTGTTTTAAATATTTTTCTGCCCTTTAATATTTAATTTTCTCTATTAAATGGGTAAGATTAGCGACAAAAACGTAATTAAAAAATCTATTAGGTTCGGTTTTAATAGAGAAAAGAGAGAAAAATAAATGAAAAATTAAATCTTATTTTAGATAGATTTTGGCCGTCCGATTTGAACAACAAACGGTCAGGATTTTGCTCGGTTACTACACGCTCTGAAGCAAGGGGCGTGGCCGACAGCTGCGTCAGACGCTCAGTTCACGCGGGCCTCACACAGTACAGCTTTGTTTCTCTAGTCCGTAGCGCGTGTATTTAACGAGCTTTCCAGGAGCGTTTGGCGCCATTTTTTGGTGAAATCTGAACAAAATTGATGCTCTTTTGTGCGTGAATGAAGATTTGGAGCTGTAAGAAGGGAAGATTTGCACATGATATGTGCAAAATTAGGCAGCAGTTTCAGCTACCAACGGTTTTCAATTTTTTTTTTATTGCAAATTAAAGCCTTTTGGAGGCTATAAAAACGTTGCCAAGGCTTTTATATAGATATATATATATATTTTATATATATATATATATATATATTCTTTTGAATGTTTTTAGCAGTGTGAGAGTATTGTTAGTATGGAAAAAAAGGCCCACCAATCATGACAAATTTGAGTTCCTTCAAAACCATTTCTTTTATGTATTTGAATTTTTGTTATTTATGTTAATATTTGTTTGGTTTGCTATTGTTATTATGTTTTAATTGTAATTTTTGTTGGGATCATAATGTATAATGTAGCTTAAATTATGTATATTTTATTCTCTTAAATTTTGTTATTATGATTTTCATATTTATGTCAAGTATTTACTTTTGAACTTAATACGTTCAAGTTTCTAGTGAACATGTGAAAGATGTGAGGATCAAATTGAAATCAAGAGAAGATATTTGTGACTTAACTCATGAAATAAGTACCATAATTTTGGGGAAGGATAGAAATATACTTTCCTAGTTTATATGTGTAATGACCCGAAATTTTAATGTACTAAAAATGCATTAAATTAAGGATTAAGTTGAGATGAAAAATGTGATTTAAGGAAAAGTACTGTATAATAATATGAAAATTATATGGTATTGGAATAATATAGTGTAAGAAAAATACACTGATAAAATTATGCAGTATGAAAATTACACTGTCAAAGTAATGTAGTGTAAAAATTAGATTGCTGTAAAGTCACACAGTACAAAATTGGACTGTGTAAAAAGTATTTTTCACACTTTTTCATATAAAAGCAAAAAGAGAAAAAAAAAAGAAAAATTCGGATAAATCTCATATTTTCTCTCTCTTCTTTCTCTCTCTACTTTCTCTCTCCTCACAAAAGTGAAGTTGAGATTTTGAGCTCCGTTTTCAACACCTCCCACACCGTTAGAAAGATCTCGACGAGCTGAGCTCAACGGTGTGCCGAGCAGCCCAAAAGGCCGCCGGAGGAAGGCTTACGCGCCGCCTAAAGTGGCGGTGGAACCCATTTTTTCTGAGCTGATTTCTCCTCCGTCCGACCACCAATCGAGGTGATTTTGATCTCTATGGACTCAGGGTGAAGAGAGGAACAAGAAGGTATCTTTTTCCCAGCTCAATTTCGACTGGAGAAGCTTCGCCAGAGTTGCCCTAGGGCCGTCGTAGCACCACCGTAGGAACCGCCGTTCCCGGCGGCGGTGAGGCACACCGCCGGTGCCACAGGGTTCAGAGAGTGACAGGGAGTAAAACACCTCACTCAATTTTATGGTAGCACAGCCCCTTGTCGGAGATCGACTATCGCCCGCCACCGCCGCCGTGGAGGAGCTCGGGTTTGCCGTTCCAGGCCAAATTGAGTCCAATTGAGGGCGTAATCACCCTCAGAGGGTTGAGAGGAGGAGATTTGACTCCTCAATTGCAGGCAACGAGCCCCGAAGGATGGAGAACGACGTCTCCATCGTGCGCCGTCGAGAGGGTAGGCGGAGCCACCGCCTCACGCCATGTCGAGCTACCCCACCATGGGGAAAACACTCAGAGAGGGACGGGGAAGGAAACCCCCAAATCAATTTGGGGCCACCGTCGTGGGAAAGCCAAAATCGGGACCGTCGATTTTGGGCCAAGGAACCCGTGCCCGATTCTTGTAGATGGAGGCCGAATTTCATGAAATTGACCCCACCAATGGACTCAGGAGGGTCAATGGTGGGCTCAATCCCAACTGCCAACAGAGCCACGAGACGGCAGTCAACTGTCGGTCAACGTCGGTCAACGGCGGCCAACCGTCGGTCAACCGTCAAATTGAGATTTTACGATCCGGACCTCCGATCGACGATCCTAGACCACCTCCTGACTCTTTTCGACGCTCTGAACGCAATGGTGTCCTCCATTTGAGCTAATTCTACTCCGATAAAAATCATCCGGTACCGACTACACGCGGATTGAGGCTATTCAAACAGCAGTATCAAAGTCCAGAATGACATGTTAAAGAATATAGGATCTCCAGGAAGCACTCCTAGCCATTTATGGTAGCTCAAGGAGCACTGCAGAGGATGCTTCATATACTGTGGATACAGCGAGGTACAACCGGACCCGTGTAGCTCAGAGTCCAAGTAAGTGGCAATCTCGCCTACAATATGTACTGTATTAAATGCACTGTGATAGATGCTCATTTTTAAGGTTTTTAAAGTTCAGCTAAGGAAAGAATGAAGGAAAATGATACGAAGGGCAAATGGTCATTTTATGAAAAATGATCAAAACGGACCCGAAACGTCCAATGTTGGAAAACGTTTCTTAGTGGTGATTTTTTCGTATTATGTATGTAAGGGAATGTTAAGTTATGTAATGAGTGTTGTTAAGTTAGAAAATGGACGAAAAACCCGTCAAGGGCAAAATCGTTATTTTTATGAAAATGGCTAGAACGGAGCCAGACACTCCGATTTAGCATAACGTTATTAGACAGAAAATATTCCGTAATATGTTGAGTAACGTAACCGCCAGTGAGACGGGAAGTTATAGAAAGGGAATGCATGTTTAATGCTTACGTTTTATTATCAATAGAGTGGATTGATAAATAGGAAGATTATTAATGAGTCGGTTGTCGTATGATCAAGACACAAGAGCCGACTAACGAAAGAAAAAGGAATGAGAAAGGAACGAGATAGGAAAGGAATAGTGAACGCTAGAGCATAGTACGGGTAAGTTTTAGACCTCACCTACAGCATGAAGAAAATGATTTTTAAATCATTTTGGTATATATTTATAAATGAGCTTGCAAGTATTATGCAAGTTGTTTCAAAAGTATGTTTGCATTAATTATACAAAAATTTTTACAGTATAGATCAAGTTTGCAATATATTTGCAACGATTATGTTTAAAAGTATAACTGCATTTAATATGCATAAAGATTGAAAGTTCAAATTATGCTTTTGAAAGCATTTAAAATATGTTTTGCATTTTTGATAATGCATAATATTTTATGATTAAAGTTATAAGCTTTATGATGCATTGTTATGCATTAAGTTAAGTTTTGAAATAAAAGTTATGATTTGCAAAATGTGATTGCAGTATATGTTGCATATGTCATGCAATAAATGTTAGAGTACATGTAATACCGCATATGTTGTGCAATAAGTTTCATAATGCAAGTGATGGTTTGCAAACCGTGTGTGCATTTTATAATGCATTTATTATGTAATAAGTTGCATTTGTTGTGCAATAGATTTCATGGTACAAGTATAAATTGCAAATGTGTTTGCATATGATGTGACTGCAATTGACATGCTCACAAAAGATAATAAGAAGGTAAAGTAAGGATGAAAAGGAAAGTGTCGTACCAGCCTCTATGTTATGAGGTATTGAACGTAAAGTTAAAGTTAACCTCTAAGATATGAGGTACTTGACCACGTGATCGATGGTCTCAAGTCTTCCGCAAAGGAAGCATCATGTTAATGATCTCATGATTAATGAGATGGTACGAACACTAAAGTAAGATAAAGAAAGTGAATGCAAGATAAGGAAAGATAAGGACAGGAATGGAAAGTTAAAGCAAGATAAGGACAGTTAAGAAATGAAAGTAGTAAGTACAGTAAGAAAAGAGTATTCATAAAATGCTCATAAATGAAAGTTCATAATTGAGCATAAATGGAATCATGCATTTTAATTCTGGTTGAGTTCATTTTTATGAAGGATTTATATGTCATATTATGAAAGACATTTTAAGAAATGTTTTACGTTTTACGTTTGTGAAAAACATAATTATGTTTATGAAAAACATTCTAAGGAATGTTCTGTATTAAATGTTTATGAAAATATTTTCTTGGTTATAAGAAAAGATTTATAAAGGATGCTTTATGAAATGCATTCTAATGATTGATATTAAATGTTTTATGAAAACGTTTATGAGAAACGTTTTAGAAACGTTTTATGAAAAGTGTTTATGAAAACGTTTATGAGAAACGTTTTAGAAATATTTCATGAAAAATGTTTATGAAGTACATTTATAAAAAATGTTTCAAGGAAAGGCTTTTATGATAAAAGTTTTAAAAGTATGTTTAAACGCTTTATGAGTTTATATTTGAACTTACTGAGCATAATGTCACGTCCCAAAAGAGCTCTTGTTGAGAGGTGGGCAGCCCAAGACTTAAGTACTGCTCTTCGGTCCTTTACCTAGCCGATGTGGGACTTTTTGTACGTTACATTCTCCTTCACCCAATTGCGTGACGCCCCCGTCACGGATCGGCTCTCCTGAGGGTCCCACTGGACCGTGGAAAGTCCACACACCAGGCAGGCAGTACCCTGCTCTGATACCACTTGTCACGTCCCAAAAGAGCTCTTGTTGAGAGGTGAGCAGCCCAGGACTTAAGTACTGCTATTCGGTCCTTTACCTAGCCGATGTGGGGCTTTTTGTACGTTACAATAAGCTCATAAAAAAGTTTATCATGCTGTAGGTAATATATGGGTGACCAGTAGGACCCGTTAGCGGAGCTGGGTGCTGTAGAAGGGCAGTTGCGAGATGTGGGAATGGATATATCACTACAGTTTGCTTCCGCTACGTAAAGAAAAGGTTTTACACTATTTAATATAGTGTTTCTAAGGTTTTTAAGAAATGTTTTCAAAGGTTTTATGATACATTGTACTAAATGTATTATACAATTATGAAATGATGTTTTAAGTTATGTTTTAGTAAATGTTTCTTATTCAGTTTTTAAGAAACAGTTTGAAATGATTTTAAAGACAAAGGTTGAGCGAAGTCTCAACAAGAATGGCGACAAAGGTCGCAACAGTTTTAAATGTTTAAAGAAAAAAATTTTGTAATTTAGTATTTTCTTATTAAGTCAGTAAGATTGCTGTTTTATACACAATGTTTATGAAAGTTAAGTGATGGCCGAAAAAACGGGTCCTCACAATATGATCATTTTTTAAAATTACCATAAAACTTAATAAACTTAGGCATAATTAAATTTACATAGAGATATAATACGTCTTTATACTTAAATATTTTTTATGTGTAACTTGAGAGAGAGTACGTAAAATATTTAGAAATTCAATCATCATCGTATTATGAAAAATTGTGATAATATACCTAATTGAATGAAATAAAAGTAATTTTAATGAAATCATAACTTCTAGTATTTTTTAGCATTTGTTTATTTCAACATTTTTAAATTATTTTATTTTTATTTTCTTCTAATTGGTTATTCAAAAAATCTTATAGTTTGTATAATTTTAATAATTAAAAAATTAACATAAATTTTGTGGAAATGATACCTCAACTCATCATTTTCTAACCTGTCACGGTCACGTGCACTTGCGTGCAAGCTTTTCGCAAAACAACCAGTGCATTGACATTAGAAAAGCAGCAGCTTGAGTGAATACGCGTGCATTATGCGTCCTAGCTGGCAGGCGCACTATCTCCTACCACTTGATCTAGTGCTTCGCAACCCACCGTCTCTTCTGTGCTCCCGTTTCAGCTTCGAGTCGTCTTCCACCACTTGGACATTCTCTCCGGTTGGCGTGTGAGGAAAGGCAGAAGGGAGCCTCTATTTATCATGTAGCTCCATTCTTGGGGAGGAATCAACCCCCATCTCAGAACAGTATCAGAGGAGGGTTTTTAGGACTCCATTTTTTGTGGAGCGCTGATCCAAGGAAGGGGAGAAATGAAAAAAATAAAAAAAATCTATATTTAGTTTAGTTTTATTTTAGTTTAGAGTTTATTTTTAGTTTTAGTTATTTTATTTTTATTTGGTAAACACCATTTAAAAGAGTATTTCAAAGCTTCAAAGAAGAGGAAGAAGAATATTTGGAGAAGAGGTTTTGGACATTGTGACACATTCATTTGATTATTTTTTTCTATTTTTATTCTCTAAATCTTTGTATATTCTAAGAATGTTTAGTTATTGGTGTTGCTTAATTTTATTTGCGATTGTGTGTAGCTAAATTTCTTATTTTAACAGGCTATGGATCCAAGTTGAAATTGTGCTTGGTTTATTGCTTTGGATTATTGCAAGTTGACTTCCATTTTCTATTTATTTGTGTTTCTTTGAGTTTAATGTCTCTAATTGTTT
>CAMOHE010055356.1:0-11168 GCA_946598075.1 Artocarpus hirsutus
CACACACACATATATATATTTATATATTCTGATTGTCTACATGTCTTACCTTCCTAAATGTCTTACCTTTTCTATTTTTCTAATGAAAAATAACTATGTTTGGGAATGTTGATAACCATAATGAATATCAAAGTTAATTACTTGGATTACTTTGAACTTTTGCAGTTCGAACACGAGAGAAACCATATTGCAACAGGGATCGAGTGTTATATGCAGCAACATGGAGTATTAGAGCAAGTAGCATACGATGAGCTCAAAATGGTAGTAGTGAATGCATGGAAGGATATAAACGAAGCCTTACTCAGACCAACTGTCATGCCAGTGTTTGTCCCTAAGCGTATATTGAACCTTTCAAGCATGAATGACTTTTTCTATCAAGAGGACGATCACTATACGCGTGTTGAGAAAGTGACCAAAGATGCCATCACTGCAGTCTTTATTGATCCTGTCCAGTTATGAGTTTTCCTCAATTAGTTTTTTGTGATGCACTTTTGTCCATCACAAAAAAATCAGAGATTGTCACATTCTGTTTGAACAAATATCATCTTAATTATTTAGATAAGGTCAGCAATGGCATAGATCTTGTGCTTCAATGGTTGTTTTTTTTTTTTTTGTTTTTTTTTGTTTTTTGAGTGTGCCTTGTGATGGTTAGAGCTTTGAGCTTTTTGTGCCTACAATATTTGTCTGTTTGCTGTGTAATAAAAAAAAATAAAGTAGTGAAATATTCATATGCGTACTTGGCCTAATTTTTACACTAGGGTGTACGTACACACATATATACCATTTAACAACTTTTTTTAGTTGGTATTTTTTTTATTTGGTTTAGTGGCATTGATGTTGCGTGGAAGGCTGGGCTCGATTCAACTTAACTTGATTTCTTATTAATAGAACGGTACATATTATGATATGTGCTAAAAAAAAAAAAAAAAAAAAAAACTAGATTTAAAGTTTAGTTAAAATATTTTCCGCAATATTAACATCACCCAACTAAACGATCTTGCCTACTAAAGGCACCTCAAGTATACCCTTTTGGGATTAACACACCAAAAAACCACATATTTTTCTGCAATATGTGCTTGAATCAAATCTGTCGTCTGTAGAGTGGCTAAGAAGACCACAAAACCTCTTAATTATCATCACCTATTATAATTGCTTGTAATGAGTTCATGACAAACTCTTCCACCTCTCTGTCAAATCTGTCGGTATGATACACTCACGTGAAGCTTTTTTAGTCACCAGACTAAAAATATTTCAAGTTTTATTATTATTACTTCAGCAGACTCAATAATTCAAATGGAGAAAGCATTTGAAGAAAATAATAATCCAATGAAAAGTATACTTTGCTAGCATATTAGTCGGAAGAATTACTTGTTCCGAGTCATGAAACACTCTCTTGAATCATTTTTTTATAGCAATAGATCAATCATAGATTTTTTGACTTCCATTTTCTTCTTCTCCATTGGTAAGCAATTATAACAAAGTAGAAAAGTCACACACATGATAGAAATGGTTGTGCATAAGTGATGCTATACATATATAGATAATAAGCAAAAAATGACATATGTTGTGATAGAAATGGTTGTGCATGAGTGATGCTATACATATATAGATAATGAGCAAAAAAATGAAATATGTTAAAAATATCCCTTCAACAACTGAATGTATAGTCACAAAAGTCAGTGGCCGTTAGTTTAAATGGTCCATCAGCAACTAAAATAAATTATTAAAAACTGTTAAATAAAAAAATTAAAGATCAAAATCAAACTTTCATAAAAAGTTAAAGACTAATATGGTAATTTATCTAAACAATTAAAAACCTTCTTTTACATCTAGTAGTCCTTATAATTCTATACATATGATTCTTTTAAAAAAGCATTATAAAAAGTAAATAAAAATTTTAAAAAATTGAAATTGAAAATTATAAGGCCAACCTAACATAGGACCTACTTGATCCTGGGGTCTAGCACAACCCTTCAAGGGCTACGGTCAGGGTCAATGATCAGGGCTGGTTTAAGGGTCGTTCTTTATGCTTGGCCCAAGGACATCTAACTCTAAAAAACATCATGCATTTTTGAATTACCACTCAACGTCCTTAAAAGTCATTTTGTAGGTGGGTCTGCATATAAGCTTTTTAGTAAGCGCATTTTAGTAAAATACATGATATTTATTTAAAAAATTAAAATAAAAAATATATTTTTTTAAAAAGGTAAAATTAAAGGGGCAGTTGGACAACTAGTCTGTCCAAAAAAATTTTTGGACAAAAGTCTTTTTTTTTTTTTTATTTTTAGGCATCACAAAATTAGTTTTTTGGACATCAAAACAGTTTCAGTTTTTTTTTGTTTTTACCATGGTTAGGTTCCTTTCTTCGATACAGTCATTTTTTTTTTTTTGAAAAAACTGAAACAGTTTCAATGCTAAAAGAAAAACCTTTTTTTAATACAAAAAAAAGAAGTCATTCATCACATTTCAAATTTTCTTTAACTCCTTTTTTTTTTAATTTTCCAAAATGAAAAGGTATAAAAACCAGTCCTCTATCAAATCCGTACCAATCAGCGATATTCTAATTCTGCCCCATGGTGACGAAACTGGAGGCGGCATTCCGGTTAACTTGGCGAGAATCATCGCCATGGTGCCGCAATGTTGGAGGGCCTAAAACTAGAGGAGGAAGAAGATGGCTAGGAGAATCAATCTGGAGAGCAAGGTCATGTGCTCGGATTAAGAAATCGAGGAGAAAGAGAAAATTCTCTGGCTATACCTCTGGTAGAGAGGGGAATTTTCAGCTGCAAATTTGAAAATCTAGAAAAAAAATTTCCTAAATTTTTTATTCAAACTCATTTCAGCTTTGCATACTCTCGGTGCTCTAAAATTTTTTCTCTTTCCCCCTCCTCCTTTGTTTTTTCCTCTCCTCTATAATACAGCCATATTCTGCTCTTTATTTCCCTTCTTTATATAATTTTTGCCATCATTTGTCTAATGTCAATTCTTTCGTTTTTAAATCTGGACTTTTTTGGGGATTTTGGGCTCTTTTTTCTTCCATTGAAAAAGTTGGAGTTTTTATTGGTTTGAACAAAAGCTTCCTTTATGGTTAGATTTTCAAGGGAGAATTTAGATACGAGAAAAGCTGAATATGGCCCTAGGTATTCCAGAATCCATGTATGTATATTCAAGGGTCACGGGGTGATGGTGCTACCGGATGGGCAGGGGTGGGATCAGTTTCTCAGATGGATGAGAGAGAGAAAGAGAGTAGGTGAGGAGGAAGGAGAGGAGAGAAACAAAAAAGAAAAAAGTGAAGAGAGAAAGAAGGGAAGGAGCGGAGGAAGGAGGGAGTAGAGAGCAGAGGGAGAAGAGGAGGAAAAAGAGAAAAGGGAGGGAAGACTAGCCATTATTGGAAGGTTTGGAGCTGAGAGAAGAAGAGAGGCGATGTTTTGATGGAGTCGCGGAGGTCGTCGGCGTTGGAGTAGTGACGAAGGTGGCCTCAGTGGGGGGGTTTTCTTTGTTTGTTTGTATTGTTTTTTTTTTTGGCTTGTTTTTGTTGATTTTGAATTAATGGATGTGGTTTAATGTTTTTGAATGCAAAAATTTGAAAAAAGGGTTTAAGAAAATTTGAAATTAAGTAAATGATTTTTTTTTGTATTAAAAGAAGGTTTTTTTTTAGCATTAAAACTGTCTTAGTTTTTTTCAGAGAAAAGAGAAAAATGAATGTATTGAAGAGAGTAACCTAACCAGGGTGGAAACAAAAAAACTAGAACTGTTTTGATGTTCAAAAAGTTATTTTTTGATGCCTAAAACAAAAAAAAAAAAAATCATCGATTAAATAAAATTTTTTGAAAAAATTAATTTTTAAAATGCCCCATTGTTGAATCAGTAGTTTATATTTAATTTTTTAGTATATTAATTATTTGTAAAATAATTTAATAATTTTAATTAAAAAATAATATATAATAATTTTTTATGATTAAATTTAACGATGTGATCGTTAAAACAATCTCGATCATTAAAATAAAAGGTTCAAACTCACACTTTTACGGAAGATTAAAGACCAAAACATTCCAAGGCACATCTAATACTCTCTAAGTTCCTATCATAAATTTTTTTAATAATTAATAAACAAAAGTCATAGAAAAGTTTGAAAAAGAAAAAGAAAAAAAAAAAAAGAGAAAAGAAGTCTGAAAAGCAGAAAGAAAAAAAGATGCTTGCAGACGTCCTAAAGACCAAAGCCTGAACTTTAATCCTGCTAACAGCTTCAAACATGTCCAGTTAGAAAACCGTCCATCCGAAGCCCAATAGGAAAAAGACTAGAAAAAAAGAGTACATAAGTTGGTTAATTGTAATTGACTTAAGTTTGAATGCTCATTAATGAGTTCTATTAATTTTCAAGTGGGATGTCAGTTGCATAGGTCAGCTTCCAAAATATATGAAAATGTATTATCAGGCACTTTTGGATCTTTTTAAAGAATTTGAAGACATGGGAGATGAGAGAAAATACAGATTTGACTATGCAAAAGAATCAGTATGAAATCACTGTCGATTACTTAAATAATTTACTGGGTGTTTAACAAAGTAGTGGGAACTGCGGTTTTCATCACAAACTCAGTTATGAACAGTATAAAGCTCTCACATGCTACAGAAACAATAAAAAAAATTGCTACAGTGTAAAGCTCTCACATGCTACAATAAAAATGGTTCTTACCACTGATTCGTACCACCTTTCAAACACCACCTATACTTAATATATTTGATTTACATATAATTCCTAGATGAAAATTCTCGTCCGATCTTCTTTTGATCAAGCCAAATGGTTAAAGCAAGGATACATCCCAACCGTTGAAGAGTATTTTCGTGTTTCACTGATTAGTTCTACTCAAATCATGCTATCTATTATATCATTTGTTGGAATGAGAGATGTGACAAAAAGGTTGTAGCCGCACAAGAGGTTGTTAGACTAAATATATGCAACAACCTAAGCGTATAAATCAAAACGCGGAAACATGGATCGACTAACCTCCACCATTGAAGGTTGCTCTCTGTGCAGTCGGTGAAAGGCTGCTCTGGCCATCCTGGAGTTGCAGCTCATCGTTTTCCTCCTGCTTGAGAGCTTGCGGGGTTTATTCTATCCCCAAATGATGGTGTAAAAATTCAACCGAGCAGACAACCACAGAGACCTAAAGCTTATGACCTATATTATGCTGTGTATACATGAACGACCTTGCTTCCTACAAGGTGAGTGTTTGCGGTGTGGCCAAATTATAACATTACCTCTATTTCCAACTTTTATCAAGGTTCACATTTAATATATAGTATAGTTATGGAAACATTATGTTTAGATTATTGATTAAGGGTTAACTTGATCTTATTTTCTCTAAAAAGATATAGAACAACATATTTCAATCATTTAATAGAAACATAGTTATATTCATTGCAAAATTATAATGGCATGACTAACACTTTTGAAGAACTACATAAGTAAAAATTCAAGACTACCAACACCTGGCTGGTTTAGTTGGCAGGGGACTGTTCCGTTTAAGAAAGCGATTCAAGTTCGAGTCCTTGTGAATACAACTCCAGTGTTGGGAGACTTTTATCGCCTTCGGGTCTCTCTATGGGTTGGCTTCGGATTAGTCGGATAAACCCCATGAGAGTTGAGGGGCCCTTTATATAAGGGGTTCATGCCTCCCGTAACAGGCTCCGGAAACCAGAGGTGTGGATCACCACCACCAAAAAAAAAAAAAAAAGTAAAAATCCAAAACTGGAATATCCCTCCCAATATAAGTACAAAGCCAAAACTCAACAATATTAACTATTAATCCATTTAACTTTTTATTTTGTGTGGCTTTCCCAACTGCTTATTTTTAAACCTTGTATACAATCTTAAATGTGCTTGGCTAACAAAAGTCTTTTTAATCTAATCCTATTTAAACAGCTTTTTATCAAATGCACGTTCCCTTACCGTGTTGCTCACATCTTGAATTGGTGGAGGCGTGAGTAATTACAGTGGGACTAAAACGTTTATTTTCTCGCTCTCTCTCTTCAAAATTTAAATAATCTGCTTTTTCTTTCTTCAAATTCTCATTGTCATTTTTTTTTTTCAACTTCCTCTGTCTCTATACCCATTTCTCTCCTCAGAACACATACAAGTACTTTTTTATTTTTAAGTTTCAATATTATTTATTTCTAAAGAGAATATTCTGAAAGGGTTTGAATGGGATTTTTTTTTTCTTGTTTTCTTACCTCTCTCATGTAGACCGGTAGGTAAGATATATAACGTAAGGAAGAAGAAAAAAGTATGCACTGCACCTTTGTGTTTTTTTTTTTTTTGGTTTAAAACCAAGGCAAAGATCAAGAAAATTTATTGCCATCAGATCATTGGGTTTGGAACGAAAAACAATACAGATTTAAATCTTTAAACTCTTTGACAGCTTTAGGGAAAAAAAAATCTCCTTCCCAAATCTCCACCGAATAGATAAGAGAACAATAGAAAGTTTTTCAGATGTCAAGAGACGCACACCCAAATCCAAAGAGAATTTTCTGGAAATTTCATTGTACATCATCATTTGCGGACAAAAAAGAAAATAGACTAAGGAAGAAGAAGGTAGAGAGAAAGAACAAAGAGAGAGTAGGTTTCAATCCGTGAGAAGATATATCAGAAGATGCCACTGAAAGAATAGCTAGTGAACTTTATCAAAGGCTCGAGAAGGAAAAGTTTCTTCCTATTGTGATGTTTGGGGGAGTATTGACTTAGAGTGCTTGGGTGTTCCGCAGCTTGAAGCTCAAAATGGGTCAAAAATCTTAGTGACTTAGAGTGCTTGGGTTTAAAGGACAAGGTATATAAACCTTTGAAATGGAGTTATGACTCATTAGGAGGTAATAACATCAAAGCTTGTTTCTTATATTGTGCTTTGTATCCTAAGGATTTCTCAATCCAAGTAAGTGAACTACTATGGGGTTGGATGGCGGAAGGTTTGCTTGGCGAACTACAAAACCTTGAGGAGCCCATCAACTATGGAAATTTGGTGATTGAAATTCTGAAAGACTCTTGTTTATTTGAAGATGGAGATAGTGAAGATTCTGTGAAGATGTTTGACGCAGTTCGTGATGTTGCCATATGGATTGCATCTTCAATGGAGAGTGAATTTAAGTCTTTTTGTTGTTTTGGGATTGGCTTGGATGAGATTTCTGTTGTAAAGTTATCAAGTTCTCTTGAAAGAGGCTCTTTTGCATATAAAACATATAATATTTACCTTATTGCAAGACACAATGTTCAAAGGTATCAACCTTATTACTCCAGGAAAACTTGCGCCTTATGGAAGTTCCACAAGGTTTCCTGCAAGGATTCCAAGCACTCAAGTTCTTAAACATGAAGGGAACTCACTCCAATCATTGCCTCCTCTTGAGTTGAACTATGATCTTTGCGCTCTTCTACTTGCACATTGCTATGCTTTTAAGGAATTATCAGGATTGGGAGTTGTTAGACAACTTCAAGTTCTTGACCTAGTACTCAAATCAGGGATATGCATGAAGAGATGAAAAACTTGATCAAGTTAAGGGAAGTAAATCTTTCTCAAACTTGTCACCAAAGAAGAATTCAGGCTGGAATTGTTTCCAAATGGACTTGTTTGGATGTTCTAGATATGACACTCGGTAACTACCACTGGGGCCTAAAGGAAGAGACCGAGGAGGGGCAAACGTGTTTTGAAGAGTTGGAATGCCTTGTGCGGTTATTTCAATTATCCATCCATCACATTTGGCAACAGTGCTTGTCTAGGTTCCGAAGCCATAAAGTGGACAAGCAGAATAAGGAGATTGGAATTCTTTGTCGGACCAGATCCTACAGGAAATTCTATACCAACTAAAGATGATGAAAGACGACTTATTACAAATGGTTTTTATGTCAGCAGTCCATACATTGGAAGATCGATTCGCTGGTCATCGGTCAATCCAAATTAATTGATGCTGTATAATTGTGGTAGAAATTGCACGAAATGCTCCAAGACTTTAACCCATTTAGATTCACTAGACTTTCCTACCGTTTAAGGGCTGGCATTTTTGAAGGACTAACATCATCAAACATCATAAATGGTAGTTTCAAAGCATACAACAGCAGAGCAGAGGAAAAATATATGGTTTACATTTAGGAAGGCATTGTGCTTCCCCTTATGATTTGCCGCCAAATTTAGAGGAATCGTGTCTCGAAAATCTAACTGGCCTAGAAAGCATATCCCAATCATTTGGCTATCTTGGACTTAGATTTTCAAAGCTAAAATTGATCAAAGTTTTCAATTGCCCTGAGATGAGATATTTTCTTTCTCATGCAAAATTTGTTCTCGTCCTGCCAAATGTGGAAACAGTCAAGATAAGTTTCTGCTTCGACTTAAATGAACTATTTCACTTTGTCTTGGGGGATACTTCAGGTGTACATGCCATCGTTCCAAAACTACAGATACTCGAATCGGAGTACCTTCCCAAACTAGAAAAACTTTGCAGATCAAAGGATTCATGGCCAAGCCTAGTGCAGGTTGATGTGAAATCTTGTCATCTACTCCAGGAACTGCCATTAAGTCTCCAAGATGCAAACACCATTAAAGAAATAAAAGAAGAATCACTCTGGTGGGAGAGATTGGTATTTGAAAAGGAGAGTACAGAATCGGCCCTGCAGCAGTATTTCATCCCATCCTACTTCTCTCCTTCTCCTCTCCAGCACGAAGAAGACAATTTTCCGCCAGGGCTGTAGTGAATTTGACTGTATCATGTGTTTGCTGTGGCAACGGTGAAGAGGTTTGAAACCAAGTCAGTGAATGCAGATGTCTTTATAAACTCTTATCCTTGAGTTGGTAAGAAACCACAGAACATGATCCTTGTAATTTTGTGCTTGTTCCCTTTTATTCTATTCGAAATTCTAACGCTTAATAATCATCAATCATTTAGCCTATTTGATTTCTACATTTTTTTTTGTTCAATTTTCATCATCTCAATTATGCGTGCATATTTTCTGGAATTTTGAACCGTTCGATCATGAAATGGTTTTCAACATATGCCATAAGGAAGAAGTTTTGCGGCAAAGAGACTTGAAGGATGATACCTATAAGGAAATATTTGTCAAAATCACCATACCTGTAAGAAGCCACTTTGTTCCACAAGAAAGTGTGCGTATTACGAATGATTGCTTCGCAACAAAACCACGCTGAAAACAGGAAAAAGAAGAGCTTGATAGTGTCATTGGAATCGCCCTAAAGTAGCGTTTATATATATATGGAATTAGTCATTTTTTGTCAAGATACTTAAGTGTAATTTTGCATTATTATAACAACTCTGACTGTTTATTATCTGTTTCAAACCATTGTCTTCGTCTGTGTTGTCTCTTGTAAACCAAGTCATATATTGCTTCCTCAACAGTAAAATCTGTGTAAAGAAAGAAAAAAATAGATAAATAAGGGACCTTATAAAGAAGAAAGTTGTTTTTCAGGGGCATAATAATTGAGAGTTTGTTCACAGAATTAGGGGTTTTTTTTTTTTTTTGGGTTATGTGATTTCAATCTTATTCACACCATTTTATAACCAAGAACATTTCTCAAATTAGCCAAATAAAGGCCACTACACAACTGGAATCAGTCAAACTCCAAGAAAGAACCACTATCAGACTCATCTAAACAGAGTCACTTCTTATAGTTTTGGTGAACTTCATTTGGTGAAAGGAATTTTTTATGATATTTCTTCTCCTTTTTTCCTTTTTTTCTTTTTTTTTTTCCCTTGGCTTGATTTGCGTTACCCATGCAAACACATTTATCACATTTATGATATTCCCATTGCTATTACCTTCTCTCTCTATTTTCAGATTGCTCTGCTGAAGTATTAATAATTCTATTAGTCTTTGTGTAAACTCTTGTTTATTGATATTTATTTTCTTTTTTTTTTCTCCCTTAGCTTGATTTGCTTTACCCATGCAGACACATTTATCACATTTATGATATTTTTATTGCTATTACCTTCTCTCTCTATTTTCAAATTGACTCTACTGAAGTACTAATAATTCTATTAGCCTTTGAGTAAACTCTTGTTTATTGATATTTCTTTTCCTTTTTTCCTATTTTCCTTTTTTTCTTTTTTTTTTTCCCTTGGCTTGATTTGCATTACCATGCTGACACATTTATCACATTTATGATACTTCCATTGCTATTATCTTCTCTCTTTATTTTCAGATTGACCCTGCTAAAATACTAATAATTCTATTAGCCTTTGAGTAAACTCTTGTTTATTGATATTTCTTTTCCTTTTTTCCTTTTTTTCTTTTTTCTTTTTTCTTTTTCCCTTGGCTTGATTTGCATTACCCATGCAAACACATCAATCACGATATTTCTATTACTATTTTCTTCTCTCTTTATTTTTAGATTAACTCTGCTGAAGTCCTAATAATTCTATTAGCCTTTGAGTAAACTCCTGTTTGTTGACCATCTTATTTTGCATAAAAATGCTTCAATTGCTTAGCATATCATGACAGTGAATGTGACGACCCTCACTTACGTGGCCGTCACTTAACTTAACGTGATCGTAAACTTAAATATACTTATTAATAAAGTATAGAATTTTGCAATAAATTTTTTTTTTAAATGGAATGGATTCTTACTATCGAATCCTTGGCATGAAACCTTAGAGGGAATAATGATTATTTCCCAAACTTAGTAACAATAATTTCTTAAAGAGAATGAATTCTCAACATACAACTTTAAAAGATGTAATAATCATTTCTCGAAAACTTAATTTCGAAACTTAATAAATTACATAAATTTCTTAAACATGATAATAACGTAATAATAATTATTACGTTTTTAACTCAATTATAATTTATAAATAAGGATACTTAACATAACTCATAACATTTATTTCTAGAAGCATAACTATAGTAATTTCCTTGAACTTTTCTTTTTAGACATAAGGATAATTATTTAGCAACTATTACTTTAAAGACATTTCACAATTTAAATAAAACTATTTTCAAAACAATTCTAAATTAAATATTAAAATAAAATCCCATTTAAATGCTCTTTAAAACTTCCTTAAAAATCATTATATATCATACTTATAATTTAACATCTTAAACATCATATATTAATATCTTAAAAATAAATCTTTTCAAAACTTATCATAATAATAATTACTTGAAACTTGTTTATTTA
>CAMOHE010055356.1:18380-44003 GCA_946598075.1 Artocarpus hirsutus
AAAAATAACACTCTGACTATCACAAAACACCGTAGTAATCTGCAAGTCTTCACTGAGCTCACCAAATAGCCCCTTCAACCAAATAGCTTCCTTACAAGCTTCAATGATCGCCATATATTCTGCCTCAGTAGTAGACAAAGCCACTGTAGTCTGTAAAGTAGCCTTCCAGCTAATGGCACAGCCACCAATGGTAAACACATATCCTGTAAGCCATCTCCTCTTATCAAGATCTCCAGCAAAATCAGAGTCAACATATCCAATAACTCTATCTCTAGTCCTTCCAAACTCCAAACAAGTATCAGTAGTACCACGCAAGTACCTGAGTATCCACTAAACTGCTTTCCAATGTTCCTCACCAGGATTAGCCAAGTATCTACTAACTGTACTCATTGCATATGATAAGTCTGGGCGAGAACATACCATAGCATACATGAGTGATCCCACTGCACTAGAATATGGAACTCGAGACATATACTCAATCTCATCGTCTGATTGTGGAGACAAAGCGGAAGAAAGTCTGAAATGCGCAGTTAATGGAGTGCTCATAGGTTTAGCACTATGCATATTGAATCTTTGCAAAACTTTCTCAATGTACCCTTTTTGACTCACATATAACCTACCTGTCTTTCTATCTCTTCGAATCTCCATGCCAAGAATCTTCTTTGCAGCCCCCAAATCTTTCATCTCAAACTCCTTACTGAGTTGAGCCTTCACCTTCTTGATTTCTTCCTTATCTCTGGCAGCAATCAACATATCATCAACATATAAGAGCAAATAGACATAGAACCCATCACGGTTCTTCTTTATGTAGACACAATTGTCATAGTCACTTCTCTTAAACTCATGAGAGATCATAAATGAGTCGAACCTCTTATACCATTGCCTGGGAGACTGTTTCAGGCCGTAAAGAGACTTTTTCAATAAGCACACATGGTCCTCCTTACCTACAACTACAAAGCCCTCTGGCTGCTGCATGTAGATATCCTCCTCAAGCTCCCTATGCAAGAATGCGGTCTTCACATCTAACTGCTCAAGCTCAAGATCCCGCATGGCCACAATACCAAGCAAAACTCGAATCGAACTATGCTTCACAACTGGAGAGAACACGTTTGTGAAGTCTACGCTTCAAACCTGACTATAACCTTTTGCAACTAGTCTGGCCTTATATCTGGCTTCTTCAACTCCTGGTATACCATCTTTTCTTTTAAACAACCACTTGCAGCAAACAGTTTTCTTATCTTTAGGCAACTTCACCAAATTCCAAGTGCCATTCTTATGAAGAGATTCCATCTCTTCCTACATAGCAATCATCCATCTCTCTAAGTCATTACAACTAATTGCCTCTAAATAATTGGAAGGTTCTTCACTGCAATCAATACCTTCTGCCACTGACAAAGCATAAGCCACCAAGTCGGCCTCAGCAAACCTCTTTGGAGGCTGAACATCTCTTCTAGGTCTATCCTTGGCAATGGAATACTGCGGTAGTCTTGGTGGCTGTGATGGGGAAGCAACGTCTCTATGACTCTCTAAATTTGACTGGGGAGTGGAATCGGATGATGTACCTGTCTCAATCTGAAACTCCACCTGTCTGCTAGATCTCTCCTGATCAACATCACTAGATCCTGTAGTAGATGTCCCACGTAACATGGTAGTCTAATCAAATACAACATCTCTACTAATAATCACCTTCTTGGTTTTTGGACGCCATAACTTCTAGCCTTTAACTCCAGGCTTATAACCAAGAAACACACACTTCATAGCTCTAGGCTCCAATTTACCATTATCGACATGAGCATAAGCAGGACAGCCAAAAATTCTTAAATTAGAGTAATCTACAGGTTTACCCGACCATACCTCTTATGGAGTCTTCTTGTTAATAGTAGTGGAAGGAGAACAATTCACCAAGTAGGAAGCTGTAGAAGCGGCTTCAGCCCAAAATGACTTAGGTAGCCCTAACATTGGAGAGAATGTAATGCACCTTCTCCATCAATGTTCTATTCATCCGCTCTACCACACCATTTTACTGTGGAGTACGTTGGACTGTTAAATCCCTCATAATTCCTTCTGACTTACAGAAGACATTAAATTCATTTGAACAAAACTCCAAGCCATTATCAGTGCGGAGACGATTAACTGGCTTACCGGTCTGCTTTTCTACCAAGGTCTTTCAATTTTTAAACGTAGCAAAAACATCATTCTTCTGCTTCAAAAAGAATGTCCATACCTTTCTGGAAAAGTCATCTATAATTGTAAGCATGTAGCTAGCTCCACCACGAGACGAAACAGTAGACGGTCCCCAAAGGTCAGAGTGAACATACTCCAGAATATCTTTCGTGTTGTGAATGCCTTTGCCAAATCTGACTCTCCTTTGTTTCCCAAACACGCAGTGTTCACAAAACTCCATCTTTCTTGTGCACTGTCCATTAAGTAGTCCTCTTTTGCTCAACTCTGTCATCCCAAGCTCACTCATATGCCCTAGTCGCAAATGCCATAACTTAGTGACATTACTATCAGACATAGTATGTAGTAACTACTACATCTCCTATAACAGTAGTCCCCTGCAGAACATACAAACTAGCAGTCTTCTTTAGCCTTTTCATTATAACAAGAGCTCCTTTGCTGACCTTCAAAACTCCACCTTCACCGAAGTACTCGTACCCTTTTGAATCTAGAGCACTTAGGGAAATTAAATTCCTCTTCAGATCAGGGACGTGTCTCACATCACCCAGTGTCCTTACTACTCCATCATACATCTTGATCCTGACAGTTCCAATACCAGCAATCTTGCATGGAGTGTTGTTACCCATCAAAACAGAGCCTTTAGAAACTGTTTCATATGTTGAAAACTAGTCCTGGTTGGGACACATATGAAACGTACATGCAGAGTCAAGAACCTAATCCTCAGAGGGTTTCGATTCACCATCAGAAATCACCAACAGCTCTCCTTCAGAAACTTCTTCCACAACACTGGCCTCACCGGTCTTCTCTGTTTGCTTTTCCTTTTGATCAGCGGCTCTCTTGTTCTTGTTTTGCAGTTTATAGTAGTTGGTCTTAATGTGCCCCTTTTTTTTACAATAGTTGCAAATTTTGTCCTTGTTCCTGGACTTCGATCTGCCCCTCACATCAGCACCAAAACTAGAACTCCTTTCCTGAGTCCTACCACGAACAACAAGGCCTTCTCCCTGAGCCGCAGGTTCAGTCACAAGCTGCTTCATCTTTTCTTTAGATAGCAAGGCATCATAAACTTCGTCCAAAGTAAGTGTATCCTATCCATACAAAATTGTATCCCTAAACGTTGCATATGATGAGGGCAGCGAACACAGTAGGATTAACCCTAAGTCTTCTTCCTCGTACTTAACATCCATAGCCTCTAAATAAGAGACAATATTCTTAAAAACGGTTAAGTGTTCTTCTAGAGACGCACCTTCAGCCATCTTGTGTAGATGCAAACGCTTCTTTAGATGCAGCTTATTGGTGAGACTTTTCGTAATACACAATTGCTCCAACTTCAACCATCACGCAGCGGCAGTCTTCTCCTTCAAAACATCTTGCAAAATTCTATTCGACAGATGAAGTTGAATCTGGGTTAAAGCCTTCCGATCCTTACGTTGTTTCTCCTCCGTTGTCCACGATGAGGGCATCTTCTCAAACCCTAACAACGCTTCTTCCAAATCCATCTGCGCCAACACAGCCCGCATCTTAACCTGCCAAAGACTAAACCTGGTGTCGCGATCCAAAAGCGGAATATCGTACTTCATTGTTGTCATCGCCGAAATCAAAGCCTTGCTTTGATACCACTTGTTGTTAAATTAATGCGATATAAACAAAGAATAAAAACACACAGAATTTACATGGAAACCCAAAACGGAAAAAAACCACGGGCAGAGGAGAAGAAAATCACTAAACTCGTAAAGATTACAGTGGAGGCATTAGGGAGACTTAAAATTCTGTAAAAAAAAAGCCCTAACGCAATACATCATATATATAGGTATAGGCAAAACCCTAAGGGCCCAAAAACATAAATTAAATGGCCCAACAACACAGGTCCGTACCGCGAGGGCTTTGCCCCCGCACCCCCGACGAGATTAGTGGTGAGCTAGGGGATTAGGCCTATCGGCCCGATCCCTCCGCTACCACCACAGATCTCATGAAAAATCCCTCTTTGTTTTTCACCACAATTTGTCGCCCCTCGCGAGCTTTTCAAATCAGGTCAAATTAAATTCGAGTCACCATACTCTAACATTAAGGGAAGCAAATCTTTCTCAAACTCGTCACCAAAGAAGAATTCAGGCTGGAATTGTTTCCCAAACAGACTTGTTTAGATGTTCAAGATATGACACTCAGTAACTACCACTGGGGCCTAAAGGAAGAGGCCGAGGAGGGGCAAACGTGTTTTGAAGAGTTGGAATGCCTTGTGCGGTTATTTCAATTATCCATCCATCACATTTGGCAACAGTTCTTGTCTAGGTTCTGAAGCCATAAAGTGGACAAGCAGAATAAGGAGATTGGAATTCTTTGTCGGGCCAGATCCTAGAGGAAATTCTATACCAACTAAAGATGATGAAAGACGACTTATTACAAATGGTTTTTACATTAGAAGATCGATTCGCTGGTCATCGGTCAATCCAAATTAATTGATGCTGTATAATTGTGGTAGAAATTGCACGAAATGCTCCAAGACTTTAACCCATTTAGATTCACTAGATTTTCCTACCGTTTAAGGGCTGGCATTTTTGAAGGACTAACATCATTAAACATCATAAATGGTAGTTTCAAAGCATACAACAGCAGAGCAGAGGAAAAATATATGGTTTACATCTAGAAAAGCAATGTGCTTCCCCTTATGATTTGCTGCCAAATTTAGAGGAATTGTGTCTCGAAAATCTAACTGGCCTAGAAAGCATATCCCAATCATTTGGCTATCTTGGGCTTAGATTTTCAAAGGTAAAGTTGATCAAAGCTTTCAATTGCCCTGAGATGATATATTTTCTTTCTTATGCAAAATTTATTCTCGCCCTGCCAAATGTGGAAACAGTCAAGATAAGTTTCTGCTTCGACTTAAATGAGCTATTTCACTTTGTCTTGGGGGATACTTCAGGTGTACATGCCGTCGTTCCAAAACTACAGATACTCGAATCGGAGTACCTTCACAAACTAGAAAAACTTTGCAGATCAAAGGAATCATGGCCAAGCCTAGTGCAGGTTGATGTGAAATCTTGTCATCTACTCCAGGAACTGCCATTAAGTCTCCAAGATGCAAACACCATTAAAGAAATAAAAGAAGAATCACTCTGGTGGGAGAGATTGGTATTTGAAAAGGAGAGTACAAAGTCGGCCCTGCAGCAGTATTTCATCCCATCCTACTTCTCTCCTTCTCCTCTCCAGCACGAAGAAGACAATTTTCCGTCAGGGCTGTAGTGAATTTGACTGCGTCATGTGTTTGCTGCAGCAACGGTGAAGAGGTTTGAAACCAAGTCGGTGAATGCAAATGTTTTATAAACTCTTGTCCTTGAGTTGGTAAGAAACCACAGAACATGATCCTTTTAATTTTGTGCTTGTTCCTTTTATTCTATTCGAAATTCTGACACTTAATAATCGTCAATCATTCAGCCTCTTTGATTTCTACTTTTTTTTTTCAATTTTCATCATCTCAATTATGTGTGCATATTTTCTGGAATTTTGAACCGTTCGATCATGAAATGGTTTTCAACATATGCCATAAGGAAGAAGTTTTGCTGCAAAGAGACTTGAAGAATGATACCTATAAGGAAACATTTGTCAAAATCACCATACCTGTAAGAAGCCACTTTGTTACACAAGAAAGTGTGCGCATTGCGAATGATTGCTTCACAACAAAACCATGTTGAATCCAGGAAAAAGAAGAGCTTGATAGTGTCATTGGAATCGCCCTAAAGTAGCGTTATATATATATGGAATTAGTCATTTTTTTTAAAGACATTTAGGTGCAATTTTGCAATATTTTAACAACTCTGACTGTTTATTGTCTGTTTCAAAACATTGTCTTCGTCTGTGTTGTCTCTTGTAAACCAAGCCATATATTGCTTCCTCAACAGTAAAATCTGTGTAAAGAAAGAAAAAAATAGATAAATAAGGGACCTTATAAAGAAGAAAGTTGTTTTTCAGGGGCATAATAATTGAGAGTTTGTTCACAGAATTAGGGGTTTTTTTTTTTTTTTGGGTTATGTGATTTCATTCTTATTCACACCATTTTATAACCAAGAAAATTTCTCAAATTAGCCAAATAAAGGCCACTACACAACTGGGATCAGTCAAACTCCAAGAAAGAACCACTATCAGACTCATCTAAACAGAGTCACTTCTTATAGTTTCGGTGAACTTCATTTGGTGAAAGGAATTTTTCATGATATTTCTTTTCCGTTTTTCCTTTTTTTCTTTTTTTTCCCTTGGCTTGATTTGCGTTACCCATGCAGACAAATTTATCACAGTTATGATATTTCCATTGCTATTTCTTTCTCTCTCTATTTTCAAGATTGACTGTGCTAAAGTACTAATAATTCTATTAGCCTTTGAATAAACTCCTATTTGTTGATATTTCTTTTCCTTTTTTCCTTTTTTCCTTTTTTTTTTCTCCCTTGATTTGATTTGCATTACCCATGCAGACACATTTATCACATTTATGATATTTCTATTGCTATTAACTTCTCTACATTTATGATTTTTCTATTGCTATCACCTTCTCTCTTTATTTTCAGATTGACTCTGCTGTAGTACTAATAATTCTATTAGCCTTTGAGTAAACTCCGGTTTATTGATATTTCTTTTCCTTTTTTCCTTTTTTTCTTTTTTTTCCCCTGGCTTGATTTGCATTACCCATGCAAACACATTTATCACGTTATGATATTTCTATTGCTATTTCCTTCTCTCTCCATTTTTAGATTGACTCTGCTGAAGTACTAATAAGTCTATTAGCCTTTGAGTAAACTCCTGTTTATTGACCATCTTATTTTGCGTAAAAATGCTTCAATTGCTTAGCATATCATGACAGGGAAAAAGGTAATTCTTGTGACTAATGTGATGCCAAAGTGTGGGTCTAAAAAACAATAAGAGAGAAAATTGTGACCCACTTTTCATTATTATTGTGATCCACTTTTCATTATTTATTACTTTCTTTGTGTACATGGGGTTAGGTTCTTAAATGCAGTGGTAGCAAAAACTTTCAGCTACCATGATTTTTTGGCAGCAAAAACTTTTGGGTATCAAAATAGGGATATTCGCTGCCAAATTTTAGTAATTAATTATGCTTTTTTGCTACCAAAACGTTTTAGTTACCAAAATTTGACAGTAAAATGGCACGCTAAGTCTACTTTTAAAGAACAAATTTTTAAGTTTTGGCTACTAATTTTTGGTAGCAAAAACTTTCAGCTATCATAATTTTTTGGCGGTGGAAATTTTATGCTACCAAAAACAGAGGTTTCTGCTATCAAATTTTGGAAATTAATTTTGCTTTTTTTGTCACCAAAACGTTTTAGCTACCAAATTTTGGTTGGAAAATGGCATGTTAAGTCCACTTTTAAAGACCAAATTTTGAGTTTTGGCTACGAATTTTTTTTACCAGAATGCTTGGTACTAAAAAAAATTTAGTAACAAAAACTTTCAGCAATTGACTTTCAGCTACAACGATTTTTTGTAGTGGAAATTTTTTGGTAGTGAGAAAACATAATTATTATTTTTTTCTATGTAAAGTTGAAAATACTTTTCACATGTACGTGCTTAATTTATTCATACAAAATGCACGTTACCAAATTAAATTTTATTATATGTTTTTACGCAAATTTAATTTGTTGATTAAGATTCTTTGCTTATGAATACTCAAGCCCTAGCCCTACATGATTGACATTGCACCCAAACCTTCTAGTTAATTATTTTCTTAAATAATTAAGTCAAAGAAAGGAGACACGTAGTATCAAGACATTAAGAATTCATATCCGACTTGACTTTAAAGTATATCGTTAATGCTTTGCCTTGGTTCACTAGAGATCAACACAACGTGCTGCTACACGCGGTGGTTGAACGATCCTTCTTGCTGGTCTTAGCCTCCCAAGGTGGACCTGCATAAGAAGAGAGACGCTTTAGAGGTAAGGGGGCATTGGTGTGGTGCCAGACAAAGGTTCTCTAATGCTTAAGTCAGGTAATTGTTCGGCTGAGTTTGGAAGCAAAGTCAGGTGAAAATGAGCATGTTACCTTAAGGTGTAGTAAATGCGCTCAATTGATAAGTTACCATTTGAATCGAGTGTTAGATAGGTTTAACTTGCAACCCGTGTATTCCATCAAGACATGTCAGGTGGCAGGCGACAAATGTCAAGTCATGATCCCTGCGGGAGGTTGGTTCACCATTTGAGGGTTAGAATTAGGCAATATGTTGACCTTAATAATGAGTTGTTGCTTGGGTGCAGGCTCTGTCAATTCAAACCGAGCACTTCATTCTTCCCGAGGAGTTAGGAGCCTTATATTGTAGCCGATCAGGGCGTAAGGAGCACTTTAGAGAGAAATGATGACATGATAGAGCTTGGATCAACATGCAACTGCTATTTCACGAGCACGATCATCGAGCAATAGTGAGGGTGTCCTCGGCAATTACACCAAGTACACCGCTAATAATAGCCCCCTAGTGCATTTGGTCGGTACTCGGTCGAGTATACTATGCTTAAGGGGGTGGTTGACTAAAGTTTGGTCTTTAGATTTGCCCTTAGGGCATTAGAATTTGAGGGGATAGGTGGTCAAGCTCAGTGGGACATGTGTCAGCATGTGATTGACTGTTTCCTTATAGAGCATAATCATCAGTCCTCTTCGAGTTCCACGCTTGGGTTTTGGCTATAAATATGAGTCAATTCTTGCCTTTTCAAGGTACTTTGCATTGGAAATTCTGTCCTTCTAAGATCAGTTGTGCACTACGAAACTAACGATTTTGAGGAGACTCCTCTATTGACTCAAACAACTTATCCTGAATAGGTAATTTCTGAACATGAACAAAGTTATGAGTGATTAAGTGATTTGTAGAATGATTTGGTTAACATTTCCTAGTCAGATGAGAGCACTAAGACTGACCAAGTAGTATTTGAGGATGTAGACATTTCAAAGATGTCAACTGAGCCAGAAAGAGTTACCACAGTTGGCCAAGATCCTTAGCTTGGGGCAAGAAACAATCCTCGAGAGAGAATTCCTAAACATGCTTGAGGAGAAGGGTCCTATTAGGCCATGTAGAGGACAGGACCCCTATATCAGGGTGGCCACAATGGGCATATCTCGAGTCACTGCTCAGAAGCATGCCCGCCTGGTGGCCACCACCAACGTGCCGAGCACATCTGGCCAAGACGCCTTGGCAGTAGCTCCCATAATAAGAGAAGTGACCATCGATGCAGCCACCAATAAGGAGAGACAAGTCTAAGGAGGCAAAGCTGAGGACGATGAAGAAGAAGAGTGGCCCAATGTGGCAAATAGAATTCGAGGAATGGTAGCCTTTAGGGTGCATTGGCATAGCCAAATGTGGCGTCTGGCTCAAGCGTACTCCCTCAAGCCTCTATAGGACCTACCTTTGTAAGGCCCCCAAACTTATGGCTCTAATTGGTAGACTATCCCCGTGCTGCCCACTTATCCGTACTATCCCCTTTGGGGCCCTCTAGCCCCTCAGGGTTTTTCTTTCACGTCTCTTAGGTTCGAACCTCAAACCTTAAACCTTAAACCTTAATTGCTAGTAGCTCAATTGGTACTCAAGATGGAAATAAGAATCTCTTAAGGGAGGTTTGAGGTTTGAACCTGAAGGACGCAAAAGAAAACCCTAAGGGGCTAGAGGGCCCCAGAGGGGACAGTACAGATGAGTGGACGATACGAGGATGGTCTACCAATAAGAGCCATAAGTCCAGGGGCCCCCGCAAAGTGGGTCCTATGGAGGCTTGAGGGAGTACGCCTAGGCCGGACGCCACAATAAAAATTTCCATCTTGAGTACCAATTGAGCTAATTAGCTCAATTGATACTCAAGATGGAAATAAGAACCTCTTAAGGGAGGTTTGAGGTTCGAACCTGAGGGATGCGAAAGAAAAACCCTAAGGGGCTAGGCAAACCACAGCCGTCAACTCGTTGATCACGTCTTGTATGGCATAATCTGCTTTGGCTTTGAAGCCCTAGCTACTTGATAGTGACCTTGCTGCCCGGGGCCTTCCACGAGGTCTATTTTGGTTTCGGTTCTAGGCATTCCCGACCCTTCTTGTCGGGTACCCTCGACCCAGGTGTTTCCTCTCATAGCCATGCTGAGTATGGCTATTGATAGATGTGGGTGTTGAGTAAGGTTGCTGGAAAGGCACGTGGCCCTCATTTTAGCACCAAAATGTTGATGCGTCACCTTGGTTTGTTGGAGATCAATACCATATGTGGCTATGTACAGTAGTTGGATAGTCCTTCTCGCTCGTCTCAGCCTCCCGAGGTGGACCTGTACAAGAAGAGGGATGCTTCGGAGCTAAGGGAGCATAGGTGTGGTGCCGACCAAAGGTTCTTCAATGCTCAAGTTAGTTACTTGTTTAACAAAGTTTGAGAGCAAAGTTAGAAGAGAAAGAGCACGTTACCTTGAGGTGTAGTAAACGCGCTCAATCTATAGACTATCGCTTGAACAGGATATTGGTGGGTTTGACTCATGACCCATGTATCCCATCAAGACGTATTAGGTAGCAGGTGACAAGTGTCATGATTCCTGTAGGAGGTTGGTTCTCCATCCGAAAGTTGGAAAGAGGCCATATGGCGACCTTCAGTGGTGAGTTATTGCTTAGGTGTAGGCTCCGTTAGTCAAACCTGAGCATTTCATTCATCCCGAGGAGTCAAGGACCTTATGTTACAGTCGATCAGGGCGCATGGAGGAGCTTGAATAAAAATGACAGCATGATGGAGCTTTGAATCAATATGCAACTGCTATTTCCTAAGCACAACGATCGAGCAGTCGTGAGGAGGTCCTCGGGAATTAAGCCGAGCACAACCCCAACATATATAGCTTAAATTAGTTCTCCGCCTCAAGTGTTTAAATTAACAGAGGCAAAAAGGACAATCCTAGATAATAAATGCTTGTCAAAGTACTTTTTTTTTTTTTTCCTATCTAAAGTTGAAATACTTTTCACATGTTCGTACTTAAATAATTCATACAAAAGTACAAAACGCATGTTACCCAAATTAAATTTCAATATATGTTACGTGTACTTAACTTGACAATTAAGCTATGTAGGGCTTGCACGGAGGGCATCAGTCATTATCCTTTGCTTAAAAATACTCAAGCCTAGCTCTACATGATATCCATCACACCCAAACCAGATCTCAATTTGCAGAGTAAAAAAAAAGTTCACATCAATTTCTACTTGAAATCCCTTTGATTTAAATTCTATACCCGAGCAAGCTATAGCATGGCTGCTCAATCTGACGGCGTCGTTCGGCCAGTTGCAAATTATCACCCAAACATTTGGGGAGATCAATTCCTCAACTACGAGATTAAGGACATGGTAATAACTTCTTATTATTACTACATCATTGTTTTTTATTTTTTATTTTTATTTTTTGAGAGCAGTCATGTTTAGATCAATTAAAGAAAATAACTTGAACGTGGTAATTCTGTGCCATAGATAATTGAAGGGAAAAAATATCTTTCCCACACGCATTTGTTTTTTTCATGAATTCTCGCACATGCATATACTATTTATAAAGAAATGTATACATATATATATATATATATATACACATATTTAATTTCTTGATGTAGGAAGCTCATGAGCGCATGCAAAAAGAAATTGAAGAATTAAAAGAAATGGTGAGGATGGAGGTATTTGACGCTCCACATGATGCTTCACAACAGCTCAAGTTAATTGATGCAGTTGAGAGGCTTGGATTGTCATATCATTTCGAAAATGAGCTCCAAAAAATACTACAACACATGTTTGATACCTATGATGATCATAATCATGAAGATGAAGATCTATACCATGTTGCTCTTCGTTTTCGACTTTTAAGACAAAATGGATATCACGTCTCTTGTGGTGAGTAAATTTAATTTGCCATCAGTTGGTGACTTTAGATCTAATGATATATATTCAAAATTATTACTAATGAAATTTATAACAGACAATGTTTGAAAGAAGGGCATTCAGAATCATGAGTAATGAATTAACAAGATAAGAGTAAAGGCGTTTGGTGAGCGTGACACTCGTTCAAAGAAAATAATAAAATGAAAAATTAGAATAAAACTACACAAAATATGTATATTTTAGAATTTTCAAATATCTACTTGTTGTCCCTATGACCCACTCCATTTCTTTCTTCCTTTCTTTCTTGTTCTTCTTAAAATAAAAAATAAAAAATACCTATGTACCAAATATATCATGAAAATGGGGAAAAAAGTCTCAATAAAATGACTCCTATGTAACAACTGAAAAGCAAATACAAGTATCATATGAAAATCAAGAAAATGGATAAAAAATCAATAACTATATATTTATAGCAATATTGTATTTAGTTTTCTTTTATTTTCTTTTCTTTCTTTTTCTTTTTTTATCTCTTTTGATGAAGAGTGAAGGAAACTAACATAATAAGGGTCAATTGGGCACTTTCTTAACTAAGTTGGCACAAACTAAGAGACTCATTCATTTCTCCTTAATTTTACATATCAAGCAGATAAGTTCAAAAACTTCAAAGATAAAAGTGGCAACTTTATGGAATGCTTGGTCTCTAACGTCCCCGGTATGTTGAGCTTGTATGAAGCTGCACATCTTAGAATCCATGGAGAAGACATACTTGATGAAGCACTTAATTTCACAGCGACTCACCTAACGTGCATGGCTAAGTCCTTAACAGTCAGCAATAATCTATTAGCTGCACAGATAACTAGTGCCCTGTCCCAACCTTTGATTAGGAGCCTAAAAAGGACGCAGGCCAGTCACTACATTTCCATATACACGGATGATGTTTCACATAACAAAGCACTTCTACAACTTTCAAAGTTGGATTTCAATTTTGTGCAGTCTATGCATAGGATGGAGCTAAGTGACATTTCCAGGTATGTTTTAATTAGTAGTGGAGCCAACATGTGTATACATACATACATATATATATATATATATATATTTAAGTGGAGACACTATATAAAAGTTAGAAATAAGTTTTTATTTAAAAGACAATGATTTAATTAATGAATACATTTAATCATCTAATTGACCAAGTTATATATCAGTTGGGAAGGTTATCAACAGTGCTAACATGTGATGCTCAAGCAGATGGTGGAAGGAAATAGACGTTCCAAGCAGGTTACCTTTCGCAAGAGACAGAATTGTGGAGTTATACTTCTGGACATTGGGAGTTTATTTTGAACCCCACTATCAAAGCGCAAGAATATTTCTAACTAAAGTTGCCGGCCTAATATCAATAATAGATGATATCTATGACGCCTTCGGTATATTTGAAGAACTTGAGCTTTTTACCGAAGCAATCGAAAGGTTTAAATTTGTTTGAGACATTCTACCTTTTTTTTTCAATTGAAGGACAAACCATTTAATTGATTACCTTTTATATTCAAACCTTTTTTACAGATTAATTGAAACTTTGACCTCTTTCTCCATAATCTAAAATCCAATGCTCATTGTGTTTTATTATTATTATTATTATTATTTTCAGGTGGGATGTTAATTACATGGATAAACTTCCAGATTATATGAAACTATGTTATAAGGCACTTCTCGTTCATTTCGAAGAATCTGAGCAGGAGATGGGAAACGAGAACAAATACAAATTTTGCTACGCAAAAGATGCGGTATATATGAAATTATTGCTGGTTACTTTGTTGTTTTAAAGATTGTTTTCACTAATGCCCCTGGAACTTTATTATCATGTCGACTTTGTCACTAAATTTTAGAAATGCACACTTTGCTTCTTGAATTTTTAATTTATTCCATTTAGCTCCCTATGTTATAACTTATGTTAAAACACAGACTGGAAATAAGGGTCACTACAGTCATGTGAATGAAAAAAAAAAAAAGACTACATAATCGCAGTTAATTCCTCTTTTTACATTTGTTTTTAAAGAGATTCTAATAGATTGAATTATTGGGGCTAATTCAAATCTTAAAACAAACTGTGGGAGTTCTTCCAAGTTTGGAGGAGAAAATAGGAATGACCTAAAGTTCAGGCACAATTAAGATTGATCCTTGATTTAATATAGGATATTAATATTACTGTTTCATCATTAAAATATTTCTAGGTCAAAATACTCGTCCGAGGATTTTTTCATGAAGCCCAATGGTTAAACCAAGGATACATCCCAACGGTTGAAGAGTACTTTCGTGTTGCGTTGATTACTTGTCTTCACATGACGGTGTCTACGGTATCATTTGTTGGAATGGGAGATGTTGTAACAAAGGATGTCTTTGAATGGCTCTTCAAAAAACCCAAAGTGCTTGTAGCTTCAGAAGAAATTTGTAGGTACCTGAACGACATTGTTTCCCGTAAGGTACGCATTGTGTGGCCAAATATTACCTTTGTTACTAGCTATTATTCTGGCTTACATGTATATATAGTTTAGTTATATGGGAACACCAGGGAGACTAGTTAATATAGCAGCCGCTACATACATGCATATGCGTATGTGTGTGTGTGTGTGTGTGTGTGTGTGTACATCTGTGTGTGCGGGTGTGTGTGTGTAAAAAAGGTAATAAATTAACCAAAAGTGTTGCATAACGAATATTGAATTTTTTCACTTTGTTAATTCGTACATTTCATTTAGCCAATGTAGAAACTATTTGTCCATTTAAAATAATTGAAATATGATATGACAGGGGCATAAAAAGGAACAAGAAAAAGAAAACATATGTGAGCTGAAGTTTGATCTGAGGGACTGATAATCTCTGTGACAATCTAGGGTATTGGGCTATCATTAATCGTTCAGAGGCAATTATTTAACATAAAAAAAAATCTCAAGTAATTTAGCAAACCTATGTCCTTTGTCTCGTGTTTTTTTCTCTATCAATATAAAAGAAAATAACCGTGCGAGAACATTAATTATTCCAACTTTGTAGAATGAACGCCAGAGAAAGCATGTTGTGACGGGCATCGAGTGTTACGTGAAGCAACATGGAGTAACGGAGCAAAAAGCATGCGGTGAATTCAGAAAGGCAGTGGCGCATGCATGGAAGGATACAAATGAATGCTTCCTCAGACCAACTATCATGCCAGTGGCTATCCTTCAGCGTGTAGCGAACTTTTCGAGAGTGATAGACTTCCTGTATCAAGAGGGTGATGGTTCTACGCATGTTGGAAAAGTGACCAGAGATGGCATTACGGCAGTCCTTATTGATCAAGTCTAGTTATGAGTTTGTTTTCATACTTAGTATTATTAAATAAAAGATCCACAAATATTTATCTTTGAAAAGGATGGAAAATCTCATCTTAATTATTTATGCATGCCTTGTCTATTTTTGCACTAATCTTGTGCTTCACAAGTTAGTTTGTGTTTGTTTTGGGTTTTTCTTTTTTTGTACTTCTGATGCTGAAAAGTTTCGAATGTTTTTTCAGTTACAAAGCAATAAAAGCAATTGAACATTTCATATATTTTATAACCCATATTAACCACAATTTTTTTTGGTATTATTCCTTTTCTCACCAAAAGAAAGAGATGGAGACTAGGATACCCTTTTTTTAGCAATATTAGCATCCAATTAAACTTTACCAAATTAAATACACTGTATCCTCTTCCTTTCCGAGTCAAAATATGTCTACTTTAGAGAGGTGAAGACTATAATAACCAAAAAAATTCAAAAATTAATAAGTTGATTTATTAAGGATTTTTCCATAACTGTAACGTAAATTTATAAGAAAATATAAGTTTGGAGCTTATAAGTTAAGTTTCAATAAGAATTATGAAAAATGTTGATAAGAAAAGCGTGAAGATTTAAGGAAATGATCAAGAATTTGTGTATTTAAGTCAAGGGTATATTTGAAAACTCAAACATTCAATTTTGTGTAAAGATTTGTGGAGTTATAGTTTAAATTCTACAACTCTATAATTAAATAATATACAATATCATTAAGTGCTAAGAGAAACTATAAGAATTCAGTTTAAGACTAGAAACCTTCAGTAATGTTTGAAGAAAATCCATAAATCTAAAGTGCAACATAATCATGATTTATAATTATGAAATTTCTCAATTAATGTGTATTTAGAAAGTTTTAATAACAATAAAACTTTAGTAATAAATAACATTATAAACGCACAATTTTATGGACTCTATGTATGAAACACATAATAAAATGAATGTTATGATAGGACACTTGAATAAAAAAGAATTATTTGGTGTGCTAAATTGTTTTTATAATTCAATATCTTCATGTATGGGTGAAAGTAGTGACCTTTGTAAGAATTTCAATTAGAATATCTAAATTGAGATTAACTAATAAAAAAGAATTTTTGATTCAGTATAATTATATAGAGTTCTATGATGACAATGTGGCAATAGAAATTCAGATAAATAATTATCATTAACTCAACACCATAAATCAAAAAATGGTGAGCATAAAGTTCATGAATGCAAGATCCATCTTAATTTAAAGAAGATTGAAAGGCATGATAGAATTTTTCTTTTTTCTACGCCATAAGGATTATTGGAAATTAGAGAGTTGACGATATCCTGTATGTGTACAGTTAGTTAATTTACACATGTTAGTAAATTTCATGAAGTTTATAATAATAATAATAATAATAATAATAATAACAACATATTTGGAATCTACAAGCATTGCACGACTTGTGAGCTCTTGAGGTTGACTCCTTTAGAAAACTTAATCTGAACTGCTTCCTAAGTAAACATCCTTCGCACATTTGTTCTAGGTTAGTAATGCAAGGTAAGCCTCTCACCATCTCCTTCTTGGATAACAGCTCTAATCCTTCAAAATTGAGGTGCCCAAACCAAAGATGCCATAGTCACGATGCATCTTTGCAACAAGCCTTCACATACTTTGCTACATCATTTTGAATATTGATCATGAATATTCTATTCTTCAACATTGGCACTTTAGCATTGAGGTTATTCTTATCATCTTTTTTAAAAAGTTTATAATCTGTCATATGAATGTTATAACCTTTCTTTACAAGTTGTCCCAGACTCAAAATGCTACTTTTCATGTTAGGCACATAGTAAACATTGGAAATAAACAAATGCCTACCATATCTCAAGTGGATAAGAATGTTACCTCTCCTATTTACTTCTATTTGGAATCATCTCCAATAGAGACGTTGCCTCTTACTGTTTCATCTAGTTCAACAAATATTCTTTTCTTTCTAGTCATGTGATTGCTTACATCAATGTCTTAGTACCATGTGTCTTCTTAATCTTCGTCATTGTTTTCCGAGCTAGTAGTAAAGTTCCATGCTCCTCATCCTTTTTCTCGACATAGTTGGCCTGCTCTTCGACTTTATTAGCTGGAGCTTTGCAATCCCTAGTGTAAGGCCCTAATATATGATAATTGTAGCATTCAACTTAAGATTTCTCATACCTCGTGTTACAAATTTCCTCTTCGACAGCCTCTTGTTGAGCTTTCTCCATTGAGCTTTCTCCATTCTCATAGTTATTGTTCAATTTGTTTATTTTTAGGACTCCAACCTCATCCACATCCATGACCTCATTCTCATCCTTGGCCATGACCTTGTTTTCGGCTATATTGGCTGCTATCATTCCCACAAGACTTGTCTTTCTTGTTTGAATTGAGCTGTGTCTTGAGGAGTTGTTCCAAGATCCCTTGGTTTTTCTATTTCTTTTCTTCATGGCTTGTAAAGAACCCAATAGATGTTCAATTGTAATGGCGTTTAAATCTTTGGTTTCTTCAATGATGGAGACAATGTTTTCGAATTTTGGATCCAAAAATCGAAGAATCTTGTCCAGAATCTTTAAATCATCTAACTTTTCTTCATTTCTCTTTAGTTGATTAAAAACTGTCAAGACTCTAGAAAAGTAATCAGAGATTGTTTGAACTTCTTTTTATATGAATGACTTCAAACTCTCCTCATAAAGTGTGGAGACGAACCTTCTTAACTTGCTCTGTTCCCTTGTATGAGCTCTGTAGCTTCTCCCATGCTTCCCTGGCACATGTTGCATTTAAGATCTTCTCAAAGCCATCATCATCGAGTATTAATAAATGAGGTAGAGAGCTTTCTTGCCTCTCTTTCTTAAATCTTTCAAACTATCCTCTGGTGTTGAGGATGGTATCAATTCATCCTTTGACTCTTCATAGCCTTTCTCTATAACCTTCCAAACGTCATGTGCTCCAAGTAGCACCTTCATCTTGATACTCCAATTGTCAAAGTTGCTCTCCTTGAATGGTAGAACTTAGAAAGATGCCATGCTACTGGTAGCTATAGCTCTTAATAGAGTGAGAATTTGAGAATTTAAGAATTTTGACTGCACAGATGGATCTGGAATGCCAAAAAACCTTAAAAGGAATGTGGTCAAAAAATGATAATTTTCGGTCAATGCCTTGTCAACGGTTAATATGATGAATGATAAATGGTCAAGAAATTTTTTTTGATGTAAAAGATCAGTCAAAGTTGCATTCACAAAGCATACTTAAATTTTTTTAAGAGACCTTCAAGTCTTGGCTCTAGTATCACTTTGTTGGAAATTTATTCAAACTCAAATATTGAACTCTTTATTTCAAGATTTAACACTCTTACATTTACAACTCTTTACACACTTAAAAAGTATTTCAAGAAAATTTGGTTCTTGTCTTCCTCACTCATAGAAGTTCTTACTTTTTCTTGATTCAAAAATTAGAGAAATCACCCCTGTTTATACTAGTGACAGCTCCTTAACCATTGGTTAAGATTGTGCTAACACACTTTTGATCTAATGGTTATAACTCACTCTCTAAAAATCTCCATCAAAATATCTAGTATCTAGAATTCTCTACAATTTTCATACTCTAAAAATATCTTAAATATTTTCAAAAAAAAACTCTAGAAAATCTTTCTAAAAGTTAGGCTTTGATTTGAATTTAAACTTCATCAACTTTTAGGCCTAAAACAAGTTTATATTTAAACAATCACAATACATTATACCCAACACACTATCTTTGCATGCGAATATATCAAACTATAAGCTTATTTCTCAATATAGTCATCCCAACCATTTTCTCACTATACACATGGCCCCACGTGTACTCCATCAATATTTCACAGTTTATAAACAAAAATTCTAACAATACTTTAGTATATTTTATTTCCGTTAATTAAAAAAATATGGAAGCTAAAAATTTTATGATTCTATTGCTATTAGCTTTTCTATCTATTTTCAGATTGACTCTAATGAAATACTAATAATGTTGTTAGCTTTGAGTAAACTCCTGTTTTATAACCTTCTTGCTTTGAGTAAAAATGCTTCAATTGCTTAGCATATCATGACAGGGAAAAGGCAAGGTAGTTCTTGTGACTAATGTGGTTCCAAAATATGGGTCTAAAAGATAAGGGATATTTGCATCATAGGTCCCTAAACTTTCAAATCTTTGACATTAGATCTCTATTTTAAGAATTTAAACACTTAGGTCCTCACACGCTTAATTTGTTAACACTTAGGTCTCTATTTTAAGAATTTGGATATGAGATCCCAAAACTCTTAAATTATTGGCACTTAGATCCCAAATTTAGATATTCAAGCATCTAAACTCTTAATTTGTTGACATCGTTAATCATCATCTTAAGTTTTTGGACATTAAAATCGTAAAATCTTAATTTGTTGTCACTGTTACGTCCCATCATGGCTTTTGCTATTAAATTCTATACAAGATGACAATATTTGAGGCTTTATGGTTCCTGAAGTCCTGAAAACATAATTTTTTTAAATGTTGTTATCCTGTATAGCATTTAATAGCAAAAAATATGATAAGGACTAATGGTGACAACAAATTAAAATTTTGGGATTTCAATGTTTAAATTCTTAAAATGAGGACTGACGGTACTGACAAATTAAGAGTTTACGTATCTGAGTAAAATTTAGAGACTACGTGCCAATCATTTAAGAGTTTGAGACTTAGGTGTCTAAATTCTTAAAATGGGGACCTAAATACCATAGATTAAAAAATTTAGGGACCTATGACGTGCATACTCCAAAAGATTATTAAATTAATTTGTTTATGTACATGGGGTTAGGTTCTTAATTGCTGTTTTTCTTGGCTTGTATCCCCACATGAAATATATATATGTGTGTGTGTGTCTATATATATATATATATATATATATATATATATTTAATAAAAAACACTTTCAAGGAAACTTCCAAAGGCCACCTTGTTTGACTCGACCTGTTTTTTTCCCCTTTGAATCACCCTTTTGTTCAAAGGCTTTCACCATTTGTGTTCTTTCTACAATTTGTTACAAGAACAAGGGTCTCTTAGTTAGGATGCTTTTAGTAGGTAAAGTCAAACTTGGATGATATTAATGTTTCAGAAAATGTTTAGGTTAAAATTTAAACTCTTGATTTTTTTAATAAAATTACTAGCACATATGTCTTTTTATCAATAAAAAACAAAGTTTATAAGTAGGATCGATGTCACAACGCCCCACCCACAACTCGTGCCACTAGACCAAAAAAAAATCCTAAGAACAAAAAAGAAGCGGTTAAATGGTATATGTGTGTGTGTATATACTCTATAGTAAACTTAAAAGTATATATAAATGTTTCCTTACTTTAAGTTTTGTTATTTCGTAACAAAAAGTACAACTAGGGACAAAACACTCGAAATTCTCAGCATCAAAAAGCATAACAAAACAAAAAGGCCAACTTCTGAAGCACAAGATTCCATGCAATCACGGACCTTATGTAAATAATTAAGGCCATCTTATTTAAAAAATGTGACCATCTCTTATTATTTTTTATTTTAAAAAATTGCAGCACTACAAACTTCAGGAAAGCTCATAACTGGACTGGATTGATAGGGGTTGTAGTAATGCCATCTTTGGTCACTTTCCCAACTCCCGCATAACCATCATCCTCTTAAAAAGTTTGCCAGACGTTTAAGAATGGGCACTGGCATGATAGCTGGTCGGAGGAAGTTCTCATTGATACCTTTCCATGAACTTACGACTTCCTTGTAGAATTTATCGTACACTTTTTGCTCTGATTTCATGTAGCACTCTGCACCCGTTGCAATATGCTTGCTCTCATGTTCAAACAACAAAGTTTGAATTAATTTATATAAACCACGGATTAAGTATGCTAAAATAAACTCAAATCTTGTATCATTTACATATAAAAATAAACATAAGCTTATGAAGACTTTTAAGATGAAACCTCAAATCCAATTAATATTAAAGCTAACCAATTCAAACTAGCAGTAGCCTAATAAGTCCCTTGAAAATTTGGATGTTTTAGTTCATATATATATATATATATATATATATATTTATATTTATATGAACTAAAACATCCAATATATAATCATTATGGTTACACACGACGGCGTAACCACGTTAGGCCATGGGGCAGCTACCCGCTTGCCCTAGCGGCTCTTAATTTATATTTTAACCTTAATAATTTTTTTTGTTTTGCAATTTTTTTACTTTTCTTGAAATTTTTATATTTTCAATTTTGATACTAGAGTTTTAAGAAAAGTTTAAATTGTACTCCAAATTTTAACTTTGTAAATGTTGATATCCTTTTATGTCATATTTAAAATATTGAATAAATTAAAAATCAACCATAATATTACTTAAATTCAAAATTTTGTGAATCATAAACTTAAAAAGTAAATTATTAACAAATAAAAAATTCTGCCTCTGTCAGTCGTTATATATGGACATTCTTACATATTAATTTTCGAATTTTCTAACACTGTTGGTTAATTTATACTAAGAAAACAATGTCGTCCATGTACCTACTAATGAGTTCTGAAGCTGTAAGCATTTTGGGTCTGTTGAACAGCCATTCAAAGGCATCCTTTGTTACAACATCTCCCAATCCAACAAATGATGCAGCAGTCAGTGACAAGTAACCAGTACTAATCAACGGGACACGTAAGTACTCTTCTATGGTTGGGGCGTATCCTTTCTTAAACCATTTGGCTTCATCAAAATAAGCTCCGACAAGAATTTTTTTCTGTGAACACCATGTTATCAAACATGGAAATTAATATTAAACCATTCAAGTAAATCAAGCTAGGGGAATTTTTTTTCCTTACAAAAAAATTTGCTGGAAATAAAAAAAAAACCTTAAAAACCAATCATAAACGGCCAAAAAGAAATATAAACATACAAAAGCAAAAGCTAACTAAACAGGAGACCATTTTTGAGGAAAAATTAGCCCTTTAATAGACGTGAGCTGGACGTTGGCTAAAAGTACATTTCCTCTCGAGCTTTTTGTGCAATTTTTTCGTTAGAATATTCATTCAAGTGGTTAAAAAAAAAGTATATAATCCTTTAAAGTAACAAGGAGTAATATCTTACCGCTTCTTTTACATAGAAAAATTTGTATTTTCTCTCAGTTCCTTTGTCTTCTTCCAATTCTTCGAAAACATCCAAGAGTGTCTGATAACATATTTTCATATTTTCTGGAAGTTGATCTATGCAACTCACATCCTACCTGAAAAATTGATATAAAGAAACACATTAATAAGCATTAAATCCTATATATAGCTCAAACTTTAAATTAATATCTAACTAAAAGGTACGAACTAATCAATTCAATGGCTTGTTTAGCTTGTTTGGCACGTTATCATCTTTGAAGTGAAGTTCAGCTATGCTAGTTTCGTGTAAAAGAAAAGAAAAGGAAAAAATATGTCTATATATACCATAAGCAAATTCAAACCCTCCGGTTGCTTCAGTAAAGAGCTCAAGTTCTTCAAATGTACCATAGGCGTCAAAGGTATTATCTGTTAGCGATGTTAGGCCAATAAATTGATATATATCTCTCTCTCTCTATATAAACATATATATATATATTGTTTAGAAATTTAGTTTCTACTCTTTTTTATATAAAGAAAGAAATAAGGTGTTCCTCCACTTACTTCATTTGTGCCCTTATTTTACTGTAAGAGAAATTATACCTACGTCTGCACTCAATACAGTTGAAATACATAATTATATTCATTTAATAAAAAACACTTTTCTATGTTTGCACCTCTACAAAAAATGTTTTCTGGCTTTGGTGCTGATTAAAACATATACCTGGAAATTTCACTGAGCTCCATCCTATGCATTAATTGCAAAAGATTGAAATCCAACTTTGTCATTTGTAACAGTGCTTTGTTATGTGAAATAATTATTCGGTGTGCTAAATTAAGTTTTTATAATTCAACATCTTCATGTATGGGTTGAAGTAGTGACCTTCATAAGAATTTCAATTAGAATATCGATATTGAGATTAATTGATAAAAAAGAATTTTTGATTCAGTATATAGAGTTCTTTCATGATAACAGTGTGGCAATAGAAATTCAGATGAATACTGATCATTAACTCTACACCATAATTCAGAAATGGAGAGCATAAAGTTGATGAATGCAAGATTGATCTCAATTTAATGAAGATCGAAAGGCATGATAGAATTTTTCTTTTTTCTAAGCCATAAGGATCATTAGAAATTAGAGATTGACAATATCCTATATGTGTACAGTTAGTTAATTTACGCATGTTAGTAAATTTCATAAAGTTTATAGTAATAATAATAATAATAATAATAATAATAATAATAATAATAATAATAACCATCGTTGTCGTCGTCGTTGTCGTCATCATCATAATAACAATAATAACGTATTTGGAATCCACGAGCACTACACGGCATGTGAGCTCTTGAGATTGACTCCTTTAGAAAATTAATCTGAACTGCTTCCCAAGTAAACATCCTTTGCATAGTTGTCCTGGGTTATTGATGCAAGGTAAGCCTCTCACCATCTCTATCTTTAAAAATAGCTCCAGACCTTCAAAGTTGAGGTGCCCAAACTAAAATGCCATAGCCATGATGCATCTTTGTAATAAGCCTTCAGACACTTTGCTTCATCCTTCTGAATGTTAATCAGGAACATTCCATTCTTCAACATTGGCACTTTAGCAATGAGGTTATTCTTATCATCTTTTATAGAAAGTTTATAATCCTTCATATGAATATCATAACCTTTCTCTAAGAGTTGTCCTTGACTCAAAATGCTACTTTTTATGTTGGGCACATAGTAAACATTGGAAATAAACTGATGTCAGCAAATAAGAATGTTACCTCTTCCATTCACTTCTAGTTTGGAATCATCTCCAAAAGAGACATTGCCGCTCACTGTTTCATCTAGTTCAACATATATGCTCTTTTTCTCTCAAGTTATGTGATTGCTTGCATCAGTGTCATGGTACCATGTGTCTTCTTAACCTTCATAATTATTTTTCAAGCTAATAGTAAAGTTCCATGTTCCTCATCCTTTTTCTCAAGATAATTAGTTTGCTCTTCGACTCTATTACCTGGAGCTTTACAATCCCTAGCATAATGCCCAAACTTATGATAATTATAGCATTCAGCTTGAGATTTCTCATAACTCGAGTTAAAATTTCCTCTTCCATAGCCTCTTGTTGAGCTTTCTCCTTTCTCATAGTTGTTGTTGAATTTGTTGGAGTTATTTTTAGGACTCCAACGTCATCGATGTCCATGACCTCTACCTTGTCCTTGGCCACGTTCTCGTCCTCGGCCATGTTAGCTTCTATTATTCCCATGAGACTCGTCCTTCTTGCTTGGATTGAGCTGCATCTTGAGGAGTTGTTCCAAGATCCCTTGTTTTTCTTTTTCTTTTCTTCATGGGCTTGTAAAGAACCTAATAGTTGTTTAATTTTCATGGCCTTTAAATCTTTAGTTTCTTCAATGATAGAGACAATTCCAAAGATCTAAGAATCTTGTCCATAATCTTTAAATCATTTAACTTTTCTTCATTTCTCTTTAGTTGATTAGAAACTGTCAGGACTCTAGAAAAGTAATTAGAGATTGCTTCAGATTCTTTTATACGAATGACTTCAAACTCTCTTTATAAAGTTTGGAGACAAACCTTTTTAACCTACTCGGTTCCCTTGTATGAGATTTGTAGCTTCTCCTATGCATCCTTAGCACATGTTGCATTTGAGATCTTCTTAAAGCCATCTTCATCTAATGCTTGATAGATGAGGTAGGGAGCTTTCTTGTCTCTCTTTCTTAAATTTTTCAAACTATCCTTTTGTGTTGAGGATAGTGTCAATTTGTCCTTTGGCTCTTCAAAGGCTTTTTCTATTGTAACGCCCGCCTAATTTTATGTAACGGATAATGTTATGATAATGATGATGTTAAATGTTATATTAATGACGATGATAAGTGTTATACTCATGATATGTTATGATATATGATATAATGGTGCTAACCATTTTATTTTAAGTGTTATGACAGGTGACGCTCGCGTGGAATTGATGTGCTCAAATGTTCATGTCATTAATGTTATATATGTTTAATTATATTTTTATTGATAATTAAATGTTATGAATGATTTTTGTATTTAAGGACAGATCGGCAGGCCGGACAATTCAGTTCGGCAGGCCGAAATGATTTCCTCAGAACGGCAAGCCGATGGTGTGCCATCGGCA
>CAMOHE010055357.1:0-24296 GCA_946598075.1 Artocarpus hirsutus
TCTATGAATAATAGGTCTATGTCATCAAGAGTTATGCCTCCAACGTACCGGCATGCATACCACTATTAAAATATGGGTGTCACCCTTTGGTACATCAAAAGACACGAGTCAAGACAACGGGCCCACTAGTCATCTGAAGATTAAGATACAATACAAATGATTGTCTAAAGTGAATCGATTTGCCAAGACAGAATTATTAATCCAAATCAATTCACTTTATGTCTCGATCCAACACATCGTCACCTATGAAAACATGCCAATGTTTCTATTCATGAATTCCACCTTCGATGGTCAAGACAAACCATCTCCCAATAGGGATATAGACAACATAACAATCTTTACATGAATAAAGCGCTTAACTTTATTCCCTCGATTGCGGATCTTATGTTTTAGATCGTCACCTTAAGAATCGTGTCTTCTGCATAATCTGTCCATCATATGCCTAATGCTTAAAGGTTTAGACCGATAGTCTCAGACTATTGTTTGCTTATCATACATTCAACAAATATGAACGTGAAGAGGACAAGATTTGGTATATAAATAAGAAATGATTTCTTTATTGATAAAAATATCTCCAAAAACTCATTACATTTTTACTCCTTAGGGCATACATGTCTAACAATTACATGTAACTATATATTTTTAATGGGGCTCGAAAACAACAACAATAATAAGGCCTTTTTTTTTTACATGCCATACTATTTGTTTGTGGTAGTTTTCCCCACTTGAACTTGATAATTGGTGGTATATATATATAAAGGGTTAATAGGTTAGGAAGTTCCTGACCTTTTACGAAAGTAATGAATTGGTCCACTTTTTTTTTCTTTTTATTCAACCAACCTAATCCTCTTGTTTTAGGTTCAAAAGGACTAAATTGATTGAGATCCATTAAAATTTGTATGAAATTAACCACGTGCCAAGCACATACATGTAAAATATAAAGACATTCTAGTTAAATACTAAATGTATTTTTAAAAAGGAAAATGTTGTGATGGAGAATACTATTATTCTCCACCAGCCGAGAATGCAAATAATAACCACTAGATTATAATCCAACGGTTAAGGATAAATAAACTTAAATGAACCGTAGATGAACCCTCACACACCATATTTTTTTTTCATACCAGATTTTATTAAAAAAAAATCAAAAGCTAAAAACTAGAGAAGATATCATTCTCTGATCTTCCCCATAGCCTCCGAGAAACTCCTCTACAACCTCCAGCGAACTCCATTTACAAACAACAAAAATTAACAACTCAAAAAGAATTTTAAAGAGAAAATATATATATATATATATATATATAAATTTTAACAATGTAAATAGAACATAAACAATCCAAACAAGAAATGAATGAAATATTAAAACCTCTTTAGTGTCAGTCTCAAACATAAGCACATTAACATTAGTCTCAAAAATCTAAGTTTATAAATCAAAGGCAAACCAATTTCACAAAATTTTTTCCTAAAGAAGCTTCGTATAATGCTCAAATTAGTTTCCAAAATATATATTTATTTCACAAAAAATTAGAAAAAGCCCAAATTTCAACAAAGAGGCACCCAAAAACCTAGATTTCAGCCAAAAAAAACTTTTACAAAAGGAGCAAAACCACAAAGCTAGACAATGGCAGAGGAATAGTCTTGATCTCAATCTTAATAAAGGCGTTTGAAATTGAGGTGGTGAATGGAGAAAGGCAAATCAAAATGCCTAGGTAAGAGATCCTTAAAAGCATTGTCCAAGTCTTGCCGCAAGTCACCCCTCCTCCATGCTAGCTGATGAGTTCCTAACAGAATTCCAATTTAAAACCTTACTTTAATTGGTCTTTTTAAGTTTAGTGGCAAGTATTCCTGTAGATGATTGATCTTAGTTAATTAATTATTAATTCTCTTGATTAAAATATGGTGGTTTTGCTTAAATTCAATAAATTAATTAAAATTAAATAAAAAATAAAAGTAAACAAATAAATAAAAACAAGATAAAAATCACGAGATTGTAACTCCCCTATGTGGGGGTTAGTAGTATTAATTAAAGAAGAATAAACTTAAATATAATATCATTTCAAAACAATAGGACAATGCCAATAGGTCTTTGAAATAAACAGAAAATAAGAATAAACTTTAAATACAAACCACAGTTTTAGTGTAGCACCAAATATTTAAAATACAATCATCATCACCATTGTCCAATTCCCAATCATATATATAACTTAACACAACCACCACAAAGGTATTATAAATCATACATGATTTAGATGAGTTACAAATAAACTAAGATCTTCCAACACGCAACCAACAATGTTCGCACTTATTTCTCATTAGACAAGTTGCATTGAATTCCACCTAAGAGATGTAAATATAATAGGTATGAGCATCGACATGCCCAGTAGAGAAAACCATTACTCATCATAAGGTTTTATTTATTACCATATTAAACTAGCAAGGTTAGTTATTTCACATCATTATCCAATTTATGACACTTATTATGATCATATTTCATAGATACCATACGTTAATCATTACCGCGTTTCATACTTATACATATATACAATTACTACAATTCATCATTTTTCCTAGGTATCCATATTCATTAGAGTATTCATCATTCAAATCATCGAAACCCAAATGGGCATGCTTGACCACCCTCCAACTATTCCAAGGGTGTCTGGTGAGAGGACATCAAGCTCTAGATCCTCACCAAGTTGATTCCTATATTATGCGTTCTGAGACTTTTGACCCAAGGGAGCATGTTCGCCTCCCCTTATTTTACCTTTTAGGGTATTCGTGCCCAAGTACGTAACCTCCGCCTTTTTCACATTTTATCATTCCTTTATAATTCTTCATCATCATATATATAGAGTTAATTTTTCTAACCATGCTTCTCAGTTTACAACGACATATATCAAAATCAATATATTCATTGCTGCACAATTATAGGACAAGTTTCACTTCATTGTATTATGATTGTAATCATATGCTTTTAAAATACCATATACATATCCTGTAACGTAAAACAATTAAATTTTAATTCATCAAAACCTCACAAAAGATGAGTAATAGAATCCCTACCTCTTTACAAATATCCATTGATAATTTTCAGCTTACACAATTCACTAAGTAAGCTCCAAGTATGCCATTATCCTACTTTAACTTAAGTCCAAATTTTAATCATGTCCATTTATCATTTGTTGTTATTAGTGTGCCATAATCATTAATATACTAAAAATATGAATATGAAAACTTTTAACTTAATTTTAGTAAATTATAAAATAACAATAAAATAAAAATATACAAATCTTATTTTGGTACAAAATATGTTAAAATAGATTTTTAAAATAAATATTATGATTTAAAATATTTAGAAATAAAAAAATTAAAAAGTTGGATGTTTATTAAAATAAAATTATTTAAAATTACAAACTTTATAGAAAACTATTTATTATTTTTGAAACATAAGTTATCAAATAACTATCCTGGTCCTAGTGGTTTGACCTTTTTTTATTTATTCCTGAGGTTGGAGGTTTAAATCTCACGTGAAGCATAAAATTTTCCTCTGATTTCATTAAGTCTCCTTTTTGAAAAATGACATGTTATTTTAAAAAAAACAACATGTAGTTTCTGAAAAATGACATGTAGTTTCTATGGAAAACATCGTTTTCACCTAGAAAAACTCTTACAGGAGCCTAAAATATGATTTTTTGAGTTTTTCTCTAAATCTTGGTTTTCTAACAACTTTCTAAGCATAAAAACAATATATAATCATTTTTATACAATATAAACTCATTTCTATAAATTTTCATGTTCAAAACATAATCAAAATCTAAGCTTTGAGTTTGAAAAGTTTACCTTAAATTTTAAGCCAATATGTTGTTTTAATCACTAAAATCCTCTTGTTTCCAAGCTCTATGAGTTGTGAGGAGGTTGTTTGTGGAGAATTTGGAAGAAATTTTAGTTTAGAGAGCTTGAGCTTTTCTTTTGTTTTCTCTGAGCTTGGTTTCATTGAGGAAGAAACGAAAAGAAAAGAAAGAAGAAAAATGAGGAGCAGGAAGAGAATGGGTGAGACGTGATAGAAGAAAGAGAGAAATAATTCTGATTAAAAAGAAGAGAGAATAATTGAAGGGGGAACATGGTAGGTAAGGGATAGGTGGCATTTGTCTCGCTTAGAGACTTTTGCCATATAATGCCAATATGGCATTTTCATGAATGAATTAAATAGCAAGGGCTTTTTGGTAATTTTGAATACAACCAAATTTCAAATTGACACATTTTATACTTACATTTTACATAATTATACCTATTAAAATAACGAGTCTTACAACTCTCATTTCCTTTAAAAATTTAATCCCTAAAATTTTCATACAACTGATCATGACATTAAAACAAGTGCAGGTATTTCTCTCTCATTTTAGACTCAAGTTCCTATGTAGCTTCCTCTACATCATGATGTTGCCACATCACTTTCACTAGAGGAATTTAACGATGACGTAACATTTTCACCTCACGTTGTAATATCTGAACTGGAATTTCTTCATAGGTCATATCTCCTTGAATTGGGACATTTGTCTACATGATCACATGTGAAGGGTTAGGTTCATACTTTCTCAACATCGATACTATGACACCCGAGAATTTCTAACGCATAAAATATGCAATAACTTAAGGATTATATTAAGAAATATATGTATCACGAGGATTACTGTTTAATCTAATTTTTATGATAAAGTCCATAAAAGTAAAAATGAGATTTTTAAAGGTAAAAATCATGCTCTAGTCTTATACTAGAAAGGAAGGATATGGAAATAAGCTAGAAAAGCTTAACTGTTGCAAAATGTATTACAACAAATGTTAATACAGAAGTACAATTTATGAAAAATACTATATAATAATATGAAAATTTATGCAGTATTAGAATAATACAATGTAAGAAAGTACACTGATAAAGTTATGTAGTATGAAAATTACAATGCAAAAGTAATATAGTATAGGAATTGGACCGTTTAAGGTTAAGCAGTATAAAAATTAGACTATTCAAAGTAAAAGCAGTATAAGAATAATACTGTTTGGAGGATATGGATTAGTAAAGAATGTTGTGGAAGCTCATAATATTATAGAGAATATGCCAGCAGTATAAGAAAAATACTGTTGGTATAAATGTGGCCTGTATAAAGTTAAACGGTAAAGGGATCTCATTAAAGTGGTGATGTAAATAAGTATGGAAATTTGTGAGATCTCATGAATTGTATGAAAAAGAACACCGATAGTATAGGAAAAATGCTATCAGTATAAATTTAGATTGTATAAAAAGTCTTTGTGGGACCCACCATGGACACCAAAGGGAATAGAAATTTGGCACCAAACCCTTTGGGTGGCCCAATTATATATTGCCAAGTTATGCCAACTTTTTATCACAAAAGATGATAAGTGATGATGATGATGGTGAGTCATCAAGTTTATAAAAAAATCAAGTTTTGTTCACTTGTTTAATGAACCAAGAAAAATGTTCCATTTTTCTCCCAAGAAAATCGTCCTCGTCTAAGTTATACTCTCTTAAAAGTTTGATGAATTCCAATGTGATGACTTGCCTTTTTGGACAATTACTTAACTTTTTTAAACATCATTCTTATATATTAATGTTACTTACTTAGTAAGAAAAAACTGAATTAATTTTTTTTTAATTTCTTTTGCTTTTAACATTCTTGAAAAACATACTTAAAAACTATTGCGACCTCTATTGCCATTCAAGTTGAGACCTCGCTCAACACTTGCCTTTAAAACTATTTCAAATCATTTCTTAAAACTTATTAAGAAACCTTTATTAAATCGTAGCTTAAAACTTCATTTTATAATTTTATAAAGTATTTTGTACAATGTATCTTGAAACTTTTGAAAATATTTCTTAAAACTCTGATTTTCTTAAAACTTTGAAAACACTATATTAAATAGTAGAAAATATTTATTTTGAATAGCAAAAACTTACTATGGTGGTATCCATACTCAAATCTTTACATCTATCCTCTACAGCACCTAGCTCTTCTAATAGGTCCTATTGGTCGCCCATAAAACTTTCTACAGCATGAAAAAACTTTTAATGAGCTTTCGCTCACTAAGTTCAAACATATTTTGACAAATCATTTTAAACATGGTTTGAAAACTCTTCTCATAAATACCTTTCTCTTAAAACGTTTTTCATAAAGCATTTATGAAAGCGTTTTACATAAACGTTTTTCTTAAACATTTTTGAAACATTTTGCATAAAAGTTTTTTGTAAAATATTTCTTGAATGTTTTTCTTAAAATGTCCTTCATAAACCTTTTCTTGAAAACATAAATTTTTTTCATAAGCATTTAACGTAAAACATCTCTCAAAATTTATTTTATAACATAACATATAAATATTTTATAAAAAAGAATTCAAGCAAAATCCAAATGATGATTCCATTTATGCTCAATTATGAACTTTCATTTATGAGCGTCTTATGAACATTCTTTTCTTACTTTAATTTTCTATCTTTATCCCTTAACTTTTTTTATCTATAACTTTCCATCTTTTGTTCTTTAACTTTCCTTATCTTACTTTAGTGTTCATACAAATATCATTAATCATGAGATCATAAACATGATGCTCCCCTTGCAGAAGACTTGACACCATCGAACACCGAGGTCATGTACCTCACATCTTGGAGGTCAAACTTTAACTTTACTTGTGTACCTCACATATAGGAGGTCACAACTTTAACTTTACTTTCAGTACCTCACAACAAGGAGGTTGGTATGACACTTTCTTTTTATTATCTTCCCTCTTACCTTCTTTTTAACATTAATGAGCGTATCAAACTTTTACAGAATGCAAAACATACTTTAAACATAATTTTTGCAAATACATTGCAAACTTTTACTTGATCTTTTAAAACTTTATGCATATCAAATGCAATCATGCTTTAACATAATAGTTGCAAGTACATTGCAAATCTTACTTTAAACTATAAAACTTTTTACATAACAGATGCAAACATACTTTTAAAAACAACTTGTATAACAATTGCAAACACATTTGCAAACATATATATAAATATAAACATTTAAAATTTATTTACTTCATGTTGTAGGTGAGGTTTGAACTTACATGGACTTAGTTCTAACATTCTCTATTCCGTTCCTTTTCCTTTCATTAGTCGGCTTCTGTGTCCTGATCAAACGACAGCCAACTTATTAGTTAACTTTTCTTTTTTAGCAATCTACTCGATTGATAACAAAACTTAAACATTAATCATTCATTCCTTTTTTTCATAACTTGGTATATTGTCGATTGACCCCTTTCCTTTCCTTAATTTTGTAACCTATTGGGTTACCTTTCTTTTGCTAAGCTTGGCAACCCATCGGGTTACCTTCTTCTTTACTTGACTTTGTAATCTTCCAAATTACCTTTGTTCTTAAGCTTCCCTTAGTTAAACTTCCCATCTCACTAGCGGTTTTGTTACTTAATGTATTACGAAATATTTTTTGTCTAAGAACATTATGCTAATTTGGAGTGTTTGACTCCGTTCTAGCCATTTCTTCAAAAATAACGATTTTACCCTTAACGGGTTTTTCGTCCATTTCGTAACTCTATAAAATCTATTGCTTAACTTTAATGTTTCATTACTTACATATTACGAAAAAATTCTCGCTAAGGAGCTTTTACCGATATCGAGCGTTTTGGGTCTGTTTTGACCTTTTTTTATAAAATGACTATTTTGCCCTTAATCTCTTTTTATTTCATTCATTCCTTGTCTAAACTTTGAATCTTTTAAAACTTAGCATCTATAATTACTTACTGCCTATAGCAGTGTAGGAAATCAATGTTTCCTAGTAAAAAACCAATTTTCACACAATTTTACAAAGTATCTAGTGACAAAAGGACTTTAATACTTATTGTATATTAGGTTATGTCAGATTATTGACATTCGCATAAGTTGGGTAATTATAATGTCTTGCTAGAGGCCGCATATGATTTATGGGCCGAAAACAGAATTTCAAGCCCACTACCAACATTATGTGAGCCTATAGGGTCGCACACATAGAACAGACCAAAAATAAATTTTGGGTTTACTGTGTCTAGGTTCAATGAACCTGATAATGTCCAGCTTCGATGTACTAGATACGTCTCGATTCATTAAATCTAACATTGTCTAGATTCTGTGAATCATATTTGAATTACGGTTTACCCTAATTAAAATCTGACTCTTTCTCGAAGTCAATATATATATATATATATATATGTATCTATTTTAGGGTTTCTGGTCGAATTAGAAGAGAAAAGACATTCTATTATTCTAAAAGGCAAAAACATTAAAAACCCTAAAATTAAATAGAGTCATTTAACACAAGGAGAGGGTGCTAGCACACCAATTCGATTTTTGAGAGAGTCTGTTCGTGTAGATACCTGCAGAGGGTGTTGCTCTAAGTAAGAAAGTCTGAATCTGATCCCGAATACAAAAAGCTCGAGTTAGCGTGTCATCGGAGTGAACTTGCTCTCTTCCTTCTAGCAATCTTACTCCTTTTGTCATCCTGGTAAGATTCTATGACTTTCTTATCAATCTAATCGAATTGCATGCATCCTGTGAGGGTTTTGTGAGAATTAATTTTGATTTTCTACTACTTATTTGAATCACAAAATCCAACAAAACACAACAGTGGTATCAAAGTGACTTGCGAATTTGTTTAAATTGATTTTATATGGTTCTGTGTATATTTGATATGCATGGATACGATTTATACATTAATTAGATTAATGTGTTTGAGGTTTTCTTTGATTAAACATTTTTACCGTGTTAATTTGATTAATACATTTACTGTTTCTTGTAACTTGTTATTGTTAATTTGATTAATATTAAATTTAATAAGAATCTAGTAATCTGTTTTAAGATCATTAAATGATACACGGTAAATTTGATTTCGGTTTTATTAAGGCGGCAAACTGTTTAAATGTTAAATAGTGATAATCTTGTTTGAATAGATTAATATATATCTTAGTGTCTGTTTAATTATTAAACAAGGATGATCGCTTTAGAATAGATCAATAAATTTCATGAATCTGTTTAAGTATTAAACAGAGATTAATTAATTCTATTATGAACAAATTAGGTAATCTAATTAATTAAAATTAATGGATTTAGGCAGCAACTCATTCAAACAAGTAAGATAAATCATTTACCTTTCGGGGCGCTGCCCCCTTGATCCTGAATTGATTCGTCACATAAATTGTTTTAGTCATAATAAAAATATAACTTTAATGAAATTATATTATTATGTTTATGTGTTTAGTGTGAATTGCATGGTACATAGCATGGCCCTTTTATACCAATGTGATTGGCAGGTTTTATTTAATTTTATTTTAGGTTTGTAATTTTAAATACGGCCTACATGTTGTTTTTCAATTTGTTGTAATTTATTTATTTATTTAGTAGAAATAGAATAGTTTAGATTGCAATTTGTAATGTAAAATCAAAGCCCAAGATCAAGATAAATGGAGGTTCAAGATGGAGGTCCAAGATGGAGGGTCAAGATGGAGTCTGTTCGTGGCAATCTAAGGAAATCCATAGAGATGAAGATTACCTAGGATTGACCATTAACCTTCAAATAGGCTTATGAAGATCAATCTAGATTTGGGCTATGCTATGACACGGTTATTGTGTTATTATTATGCAATGTATATGATGCTATGAATATGATGCTATGTATGTGATGTGACATAATAATAAACGATAAAATAAAATTAAAGTAGAACCCTCACTTCATATTAAGTCATTAAAATGCCTCCCATAATTCAACATTTGTCAAGACTTGGATTGCTAAATATAGGTTATGCCAAAGCTGGGTGTGTTAAGCCATCTAGGTAAAACAAGATAGATAATAGTGATATCCATATGTTTGAAATGGTTAGACTTAACTAGGTTATCAAAATGTTTTTAGACCTAGGGAATTAGATGGGATTTTAATTAGCCAGGACATGTGATGTCAAATCCTATATTTATCCAAGAGTTACATAAGATGTAATTGGTGAAGTGTTACCTACCCAAATAACGATGCTTTAGGTGATAAGCCAAAACTTACTTAAAGTGAGGTGAAATATGGATCTTGGCCTACTAAAATTACAATTGTTGTGATTGCGAAATTAATATTGAGGGTTATTAATTTGATAAAATTAGTGGGATTTAAATTATGCCTCATTAAAAATTGTTTAATAAAATGCTAAGTATTCTGTGCATATATTTGTTGTAGATAATGGCATCAAACACCACATCTAACTTGTCACTACGAACGATCCTTGAGAAGGATAAGCTCAATGGGACTAACTTCCTTGATTGGTATAGAAACTTAAGAATTGTTCTTAAGTAAGAAAGGAAAGAATATATCCTTGATCAACCTATCCTTAATCAACTAGCTGTTAATGCTCCTAGAGCTCAAAAGGATGCTCACAGTAAGCAACTCAATGACTCTGTTGATGTCACTTGCCTCATGCTTGGAAGCATGGAATCAGAGCTTTAGAAGCAACTAATGGAAATGGAGGCTTATACCATGATAGGCCATCTCAAGGAAATGTTCCAAGAGAAAGCTAGAATTGAGACGTTTGCCACCTTAAAGGCATTACTCTTGTGCAAGTTGATTGTTGACGGTTCAATGAGTCCTTATGTTCTGAAGATAAAGGGTCATCTTGATAATTTGCAAAAACTTGGTCTTGAGATTAGCCAAGAGTTGGCTATTGACATCATTCTCCAATCTTTGCCAAATGCTTATGATGGGTTCGTTATAAACTACAACATGCATAATATGGAGAAAACTCTTCCTGAGTTACATGGGATGCTTAAGACTACTGAACATAACATCAAGAATACCAAAGATGTTCTGATGATTAATAAAGGGAAATGTATGAAAAGGAAAGGAAAGGGTAAGAGCAAGAATAAGGCTCCCTAGGACTTTAAGAAGCCCAAGCCTAACCCCAAGCCCAATCCTGAACCTAAGGCTAAACTAGCAAAGGAAGAAGTATGCTTTTTTTACAATGAGCCTGGTCATTGGAAAAGAAACTGCAAGCTCTATTTGGATGATCTGAAGAAGAAGAAGAGTAGTATGACCACTCCTTCAGGTATTTATGTTACAGAAGTCAATTTGTCTCCTTTTGATTCCTGGGTATTAGATACTGGATGTGGATTTCACATTTGTACTTATGTGCAGGGTCTTAAGAGGAGTAGAATCTTGGCTAAAGGCGAAGTGGACCTACGAGTTGGAAATAGAGCAAGAGTTGTTGCTTTAGCTATAGGAATATATGAGTTGACTTTGCCTAGTGGACTTGTTTTAAGTTTAGAAAATTGTTATTATGCACTTGCTATGAGTAGGAATATTATTCTCGTTTCTTGTTTGGACAATGAGGTTTTGAGTTTATTATTAGGAATAATAAATGCTCCATTTACCGTGACAGCATTTTCTATGGATATGCTCCATGAACGAATGGTCTTTATGTTTTGAACATTGAAAACACAAATAAAAAGTCCATCTTTAATGTTATACAAAGAAGTTTAAATCTAAAGATTTAAACTCTAACTATCTTTGGCACTGTCGTTTGGGCCATATAAATGAGAAATGCATTTTAAAACTCCATCAACATGGGCTTTTGAATTCATTTGATTTTGAATCATTTGAAGTATGTGAGTTTTGTTTATTAGGCAAAATGACTAAGACACCTTTTATTGGACACAGTGAAAAGGCTAATGACTTATTGGGCCTTGTACATTCTGATGTATGTGGACCTTTAAGTTCCATTGCTAGAGGAGGTTTTCAGTACTTCATTACTTTCACAGATGATTTCAGTAGATATGGCTATGTCTATCTAATGAAACAAAAATCTGAATCTTTTGAAAAGTTTAAAATTTTCAAAAAGGAAGTACAAAATCAACTTGGTAAAAGTATTAAGGCACTTTGATCAGATCGAGATGGTGAATACTTAAACCAAGAATTCATTGATCATCTTAGAGATTGTGGGATAGTCTCACAATTAACTCCACTAGGAACACCACAATGGAATGGTGTGTCTGAACGGAGAAATCAAACTTTATTGGATATGGTTCGATCAATGATGAGTCAGTCAGATCTTCCAATATCCTTTTGGGCGTATGCTTTGGAAACTACTGCGTTTATACTAAACAGAGTTCCATCAAAGGCGGTTCAAAAGACACCATATGAGATGTGGATTGAGAAATTGCCTAGTTTGTCTTTTCTTAAGATTTAGGGATGTGAGGCTTATGTGAAGTGTTAAATTTCAGATAAATTGGCACCTAAATTAGACAAATGCCTTTTTGTGGGATATCCTAAAGAAACTAAAATATATTACTTCTACAATGCTTCTAAGAACAAAGTGTTTGTTGCTCGAAATGGTGTCTTTTTAGAAAGAGAATTTATTTCTAAAGGAACTAGTGGGAGTAAAGTTCAACTTGAAGAAATTCAAGAACCACAAAATAGCATTGAACCACCAATGGAATCTCAACTAGATCAACAAGTAGTTGTTAAGCCTACACAAGTAGCACAAGGCCCGAGGAGGTCTAGTTGGACACATCAGAGCCCTAAGAGATATGGATTTCTCTTAATTGATAATAATGATGTGATGATTGTGGATCAAAATGAGCCCATATCCTACCAAGAGGCCATGAATAGCCCTGACTGTGATAAATGGCTAGAAGCCATGAAATCAGATATGCAATCCATGTATGATAATCAAGTATGGACTTTGATTGATTTGCCTAATGCTTTAAAGACTATTCGGTGCAAATGGGCTTTCAAAAATAAAACAGACATGGATGGCAATGTGCATACCTTTACGGCAAGATTGGTTGCAAAAGGTTTCAAGCAAACACATGGTATAGACTATGATGAAACTTTTTCACTAGTTGCTATGCTTAAATCCATTAAGATTCTCCTCGATATAGCTACATACTATGATTATGAGATTTGGCAAATGGATGTCAAGACAGTGTTTCTTAATGGAAACCTACTTGAGGATGTGTATATAACACAACCCGAGGGTTTTGTTAGTCCTGAGCATTCTGGAAAGGTTTGGAAACTTCAAAGATCCATTTATGGATTGAAGCAAGCATCTCAGAGTTGGAATCTTCATTTTGATGAAGCAATCAAAGAGTTTGGCTTCATAAAAAATGAAGATGAGCCATGTGTTTACAAGAAGGTTAGTGGAAGCGTAATAGTCTTTCTAGTGCTATATGTTGATGATATATTACTCATTGGAAATGATATCCCTACTCTACAAAATGTTAAATCATGGTTAGGGAATTGTTTCTCAATGAAAGACTTAGGTGAAGCTGCCTATATTCTAGGCATCAAGATCTATAGGGATAGATCTAAGAGGCTTATTGGCCTAAGTCAGAGTACATACATTAACAAGGTATTGAATAGGTTTAGTATGCAAAATTCTAATAGGAGATTCTTGCAAATGTCACATGAAATTAGTCTCAGTAAGACTCAATGTCCAATGACATAGGATGAGCGAGACCGCATGAATAAGATTCCATATGCTTCTGTCATTGGATCTGTCATGTATGCAATGTTATGTACTCGACTTGATGTTTCATATGCCTTAAGCATAACCAGCAAATACCAATCAGATCCAGGTGAAAGTCACTAGACAACAGTCAAGAATATCCTTAAATATTTGAGAAGAACTAAGGATGCATTCTTATTGTATGGAGGAAAGGAAGATGAGCTTGTTGTAAGTGGTTACATAGATGCCAGATTCGACAAGGATGACTTTCAATCAAAGTCAGGTTATGTGTTCTGTTTGAATGGAGGTGTAGTGAGCTGGAGAAGTTCAAAGCAAGACACCATTGTTGATTCTACAACAAAGCTGAGTATATAGCTGCCTTTGAAGCAGCTAAGGAAGCAGTTTAGATCAAAAAGTTTGTTACTAGATAAGGAACCTAGATCACATCAATGATCCAAACACATACTCGGCGTCATCATCTCATTCGAGAAATCATTGAGAGAGGAGACGTGAAGATATGCAGAGTTCCTACAAATGATAATGTTGCTGATCTACTCACTAAGCTTCTTCCACAGCCTAAGCATGAGAGTCATACTAGGTCAATGGGTATTAGATACAATATTGATTGGGCCTAGAGCAAGTGGGAGATTGTTAGTGATGTGCCCTAGGCCAATTATATGATGACCATATTTTGACTTCGTTACACTTGCATTTTATTAATAAAGAGGCATTTTCATTATTGTTTTTTAATCTAATTTCATGAATAGTTAATTCTACCTAAGGTCATCAAGTATGTGACTTGATAGTAAAACTCTTAGGTGAAAATTGAATTCTATTATAAATTATCCCTAGTCGGTCATTATTATTGGGATAATAATGAATGAAGACTATTATGAAGTTTGACTGATGATTATATTTTACTAATCATGTGTATGAGATACTAAGTCAACTCATAGATACAAATTTGGGAAATGATGTATTGGATCGACCCGCTATGAGAATACTGCATGAATAATTGTCATAAGTGATTCTCATCATAATAGTATTATCCTAGTCCTCTGACCTGAAATCACTATTGCTTCCTATATGACAAGTTCTATATTTTGACACATTCTAATATTATCTTTAACAAGATGATGGAATAGATTGTTGTTAGATATAGAGTAAATCCTGTGAGGAATATGAGTGATTAAGAATGAATTTGTCCCTTATTTATTATGAGAAAGATATCTATGGGCCTCTCGATAAGTTAGACTGAAGAAAAATGTATGACCATACTGGAATGAATTGATAAGGGGTTATCAATATCAGTCTACTTAAGATTGAGAAATAATATGATTGAATAGTATAAGGATGACATAAACCATGCCTTATGTTCAATCAAGGTATCTAGCGACAAAAGAACTTTAATACTTATTGTTTATTAGGTTATGTTGGATTATTGACATTCGCATAAGTTGGGTAATCATAATGTCTTGCTAGAGACCGCATATGATTTGTGGACCATAAATAGAATTTTAAGCCCACTACCAACGTTATTGAGCCTACAAGGTCGCACACTTAAAACAGACCAAAAACGAATTTTAGGTTATTGTGTCTAGGTTCAATGAACTTGATAATGTCTAGATTCGATGTACTAGATATGTCTAGGTTCATTAAATCTGACATTGTCTAGATTCTATGAATCATATTTGAATTACAATTTACCCTAGTTAAAATTTGACTCTTTCTCAAAGTCAATATATATATATATCTGTTTTTGGGTTTTTGGCCGAATTAGAAGAGAAAAGGCGTTCTCTTATTCTAAAAGACAAAATATTAAAAACCCTAAAATTAGAGAGAGTCATTTAACACAAGGATAGGGTGCTAGCACACCAATTTGATTTTTGAGAAAGTCTGTTTGTGTAGATACCTGCAGAGGGTGTTGCTCTAAGTAAGAAAGTCTGAATTTGATCCCGAATACAAAAAGCTCGAGTTAGCGTGTCATCGGAGTGAACTTGCTCTTTTCCTTCTAGCAATCTTACTCCTTTTGTCATCCTGGTAAGATTCTATGACTTTCTTATCAATCTAATCGAATTGCATGCATCCTGCGAGGGTTTTGTGAGAATTAATTTTGATTTTCTACTACTTATTTGAATCACAAAATCCAACAAAGCACAACAATGGTATCAAAGTGACTTGCGAATTTGTTTAAATTGATTTTATATGGTTCTGTGTATATGTGATATGCATGGATATGATTTATACATTAATTAGATTAATGTGTTTGAGGTTTTCTTTTACTAAACATTTTTACCGTGTTAATTTGATTAATACGTTTACTGTTTCTTGTAACCTATTATTGTTAATTTGATTAATATTACAATTTAATAAGAATCTAGTAATATGTTTTAAGATGATTAATATTTCATGTGGATACCTGCAGAGGGCGTTGCTTTAAGTAATGACATCTAAATCTAATCCTGAATGCGAAAAGCTCGAGTTAGGGTGTCATCAAAGTGAACCTGCTCTCTTCCTTCCAGCAATCTTGCCCCTTTTGTCATCCTGGTAAGACTCTATGACTTTCTTATCAACTAATCAAATTGCATGGATCCTACGGGAGTTTTGTGGGAATTAATTTTGATTTTCTGCTGCTTATTTGAATCACAAAATCCAACAAAACCCAACATGTTCCTTAGCAGAAATTTTTCCATAATGTGTAAGTATTGAGAGGAAAAGTTAAGCAAAAAGTTTAATAAGTTATAAAGTTGACGAAAAACCCGATAAGAGTAAAACTATCATTTTTGAAGAAACGGCTAAATGGAGTTGAACACTCCAAATTAGTAAAACTCTCTTAGATAAAAATTCTTCCATAATACATTAGGTAACTAACCCATCAAGAAAGACGGTAAGACCACTTAAGGAATGTTAAAGTTAAGTAAAGAATGATAACCTGATGGGTTATAGGGTTAAGTATAGGGAAAAGTAACCTGGTGGGTTACAAAGTTAAGAGCATGGTAAACCAATGGTTTATAAAGTTAACTAAATAGAAAGGTAAGGTAACCTGATGGGTTACAAAGTTAAAAACAACAAGGCACAAAGTAAAGGGAAAGGTGAACCGATAGGGCATCAAGTTAATTAAAAAGAAATGAATGTTTAATGTTTAAGTTATGTTATCAATCGAGTAGATTGATAATAAGAAAAGTTAACCAATAAGTCAAGTGTTGAATGATCAAGACACAGAAGTCGACTAATAAAAGAAAAAGGAACGAAAACAGGAATGTTAGAGCTATAGACAGGTAAGTTCAAACCTCACGTACAGCATGGAGTAAATGATTTCCAAATGTATATATATGTTTGCAAATATGTTTGCAATTATTATACAAGTTGCTTTAAAAGTATGTTTTCACTTGTTATGCATAAAGTTTTAAAGAATAAGTAAAAGTTTGCAATATATTTGCAATAATCATATTTAAAGTACGTTTTCATTTTGTTAATGCATAATATTTTACAATTTAAGTTATAAGTTTTATGTTACATTTGTTATGCAATAAGTTTTTCAATACAAGTTATGATTTGCAAATGTGTTTGTATATGATGTGATAGCATTTGATATGCTCACCAAAGTGAAAAAGAAGGTAAAATAAAGATAAAAAAGAAGTGTCATACTAGCCTCCTTGTTGTGGGGTACTGAAAATAAAGTTAAAGTTGTGACCTCCCTGTATGAAACACACAAATAAAGTTAAAGTTATGACCTCGATATTCGATGGTCTCAAGTCTTCCACAAGGAAAGCATCATGTTTATGATCTCATGATTAATGATGTTGGTACGAACACTAAAGTTTATAAGATAAGAAAAGTTAAGGAACAAAGATAAAAAGTTAAAGTAAGAAATGAATGTTCATAAGATGTTCATAATTGAGCATAAATGGAATCATGCATTTTTATTTTGTCTTTATTCCTTGCTATGAAATATTTATGTGTACGAGGAACATTCTGAGAAATGTTTTACATTAAATGTTTATGGAAAAATATTTTTTTGTTTACAAGAAAAGGTTTATAAAGGACGTTTTAAGGAAAAAAATGTTTAAAAAATGTTTTATGAAAAATGTATTTGAAAAACATTCTAAAAAAAAGGTTTTTATGAGAAAAACTTATAAAGTGTGTTTTAATGGTTTGTGAGTTTATGCTTGAACTTACTGAGTAAAAGCTCATTAAAAGTTCATTCATGCTGTAGGTAGTCCTATGAGTGATCAGTAGGACTTGTTTGATGAGTTCGGTGTTGTGGAGGACAGATGAAAAGATTTGGGTATGGATACCACTATAGTATACTTTCGTTACTCAAAGAAAATGTTTTTTCACTATTTGATATAGTGATTTCAAAGTTTTAAGGAGGTCAAAGTTTTAAAAAATGTGTTCAAAGTTTTAAAATATATTTTACGAAATGTTTTTTTTTATAGTTATAAAGTTAAATTTTAAGTTATGATTCAGTAAATGTTTCTTAATAAGTTTAAGAAACAATTTGAAATTGTTTTAAAGGTAAATGTTGAGCAATGTCTCAACTAAATTATGACAAAAGTTGCAACAGTTCTAAAGAACGTTTTAAAGGATGATGATAAGAAAAAAATTTTATTCAGTAAATTTCATACTAAGTAGGTAAGATTAATGTTTAAGCAATGATATAAACAGAAAGTTAAGTGCTTGCCTGAAAAGGCGGGTCATCACAGATACATGGAATATATTATGCACATGAGACAATTATGGTGGTAGGTCTAGCCAGTATACTTGCTTTCCAATTTGTTTCATAATCTCAAACGGTCCCGTATACCTTGGTGTTAACTTTTCTTTAACACCAAACAAGATACACCACATTTTGGTTTCATTTTTAAAAACACAAAGTCTATAACCATGAACTCTAAAGGTCGTCTCCTCTTATTTGCATAGCCCTTTTGTCGATTTTGAGCTGTCTTAAGGTGTTCGTGAATAATTCAAACCTTATCCATCGTTTCTCTAATAAACTGAGGCCCAAGTTCAAGGCACTCTTCCTTTTCAGCCTAACCCAATGGAGATCTACAAGGCCTACCATATAAAGCCTCATACGGGGCCATTCCAATGGTTGCCTAACAACTGTTGTTGTATGAAAACTCAACATATGTTAATTGTGCAGCCTAATTGGTTCCAAAGGCTAGCACACAAGTTCAAAGCATATCCTTAAGAATCTACATAACACGTTCAAATTGCCAGTTTGTTTGAGGATGAAAAGATGTCTAAAATTTAGTTGAGTTCCTAAAGCTTTCTACAATCCTCTCCAGAACTTTGATGTAAAACGTGTATCCCTATTAGAAATGATAGACATTGGTACACCATGCAAGGTCACTATCTTTTCCACATACAATTGACATAGCTTTAAGACGTTATAGCTAGTTCTGATTGGGATGAAGTGGGCTATTTTAGTTAAACGATCCACAATTATCCAAACAGCATCATGGCCCACTTGAGTTCTAGGGAATCCAATTACAAAATCCATTGTCACATGGTCCCACTTCTATTTTGGGATAGGTTGGCTCCTCAGCTCACCTATAGGCTTTTGATGTTTCGCCTTGACCTGTTGACATGTCATGCACTTGGAGACAAAAGTTGCTACATCTCATTTCATTCCTCACCACTAGTATTGTTGTTTCAGATCCATATACATTTTAGAGCTTCTAGGATGAATAACAAACTTTGAGCGGTGTGCTTCATCCAACACTACATGTCTAAGGTAAGGATCTTTTGGAACAACCAATCTCCCTTTGTAAAGTAAGAACCTTTCCAGCTCAATCTGCCATCCATCTAGTTGTTCATCATTTTGTATTTGTTCCCCAACCATATGTAATCCTTTATCGTGTCATTGTCCTTGTTTTACTTGCTGGATTAACGTAGGGGTTGTTATATTGAATAGGAAGGCTCTTTCATCATCTTCATAATATTGTAAGTCAAAACCAGCAATGGTGATTGCTCGCCTCCAATCCTCCAATTCTAGACTAGCCATAATTTTGTTGTTCTTATGACTTAGAAAATCCGCTCACTACATTTACTTTATCAGGATGGTATTGAATACTAAAGTCATAATCCACCATGTACTTAGTCTATCTCCAATGCCTTAGGTTGAGATCCTTTTGAGTAAAGAAGTGTTTCAAACTTTGATGATCCGTATAGAGCTCGAACCTTATGCCATATAGATAATATCTCCAAATCTTAAGCGCGAAAACCACAGTAGCTAACTCTAGATCATGTGTGGGGCATTTCTCTTGTGAGGTTTCAGTTGGCATGAGGCATAGGCAACTACTCATCCATGCTTTATTAGCACATAATCCAAACCATTTTTCGAGGCATCAGTGTACACAGTGTAAGGTTCCTCGTTGTTGGGTATGATAAGCACAAGTGCACTAGTGAGTCTTTGCTTCAGTTTCATGAATGCTTCTTCACATTTATCATCCCACACAAACTTGACATTCTTCATTGTGAGTCTTGTCAATGGAAAGGCAATGTTTGAAAAATTTTTTGCAAAGCGTTGATAATATCCAGCTAATCCGAGGAAACTTTGGATCTTCGACATGTTATTTGGTCGTTCCTAATTTAGCACCACTTCAATCTTGGAAGAGTCCACTGAGATGCCTTCTTCAGAGACAACGTGTCGTAGGAACTTACCTTTGTCATCCAGAAGTCACACTTCTCCTTCTTTGCATATAGTCCGTGTTTTCTTAACGTCTGTGGAGCAATCCTCAAATGCTCAACATGCTCTTCTTTAGTTTTGGAATAGATCAAGATATTATCTATAAAAACAATGACAAATTGATCTAAGTATGGTCAAAAGACATAGTTCATCAAGTCCATGAAAGCTGTTAGTGCATTGGTTAATCCAAAAGGCATGAGAGGATTTCAAAGTGACTGTAGCGAGTTCAGAAAACCATTTTTGGAATGTCCTCTTCCCTTATCTTTAGTTGGTGATATCTAGACTGCAAGTTAATCTTTCTGAAGTATCAAGATCCTCCCAACTGATCAAACAACTTGTCAATTCTAAGCAAAGGATACCTGTTCTTGATGGTTAGTCGATTGAGCTAGCGATTGTTGACACAATGTCTCAATGATCCATCATGTTTCTGCACTAATAGCACTGGAACTCCCCAAGGTGACATACTTGGTCAAATTAATCATTTCTCTAGTAGTTCATCCAATTACTTCCTTAATTCCACCTTTTCAATAGGTGCCACCTGGTACAGAGTAATAGAAATAGGTGTTGCTCTCGGAATTAAGTTGATGACAAACTCAATTTCTCTATCAAGCGAAAGTCTAGGTAATTCATCTAGAATCTGGAAATTCATCCACCACAAGAATGTGAGAAGATGAACCGTTCCTCTTTGGTTCTCCCTTCGAAGCAAAGATCATTCCAAGACTAGTGAAATTCCTTTGTCTTCCAATGCAAGCCTTTAGCACAGGGGCTGGCGTTACTGTCCCTATCTTTGCTTGAAATTCGATAACTTGTCCATTTTTAGTGAACAAAGAGACACATTTCCTATGACAATCTGCTATCGCTTGATATTTAGTTAACCAATCCATTCCCAAGATTACATGAAACTCAATCATAGTTATTACATATAGGTCAGCTGACAGTTTATGTTCCCCTAGGACAATACACACTGATTTACAAATTATGGAGACTTTAGCTATTCCATCCATTAGTGTACTAAGGGTTAGCATCAAGGTACATGTTTCTGTTTCTATTTCTAGTTGTAATATAGAAGCAAATAACGTAGATAAAAATGAATGAGTAGCGCTAGTGTCAAATAATACATGAGTTCAAGAATGAGACATGTGGATCATACCATCTACAATGGTGTGGTCAACCTGATTTGTTTGTTTAGTTATAGTTGTAAGAGCATAAGCCTGAGCCGGTGCTTTCCCTTCATCATTCTTCCCTTGATTTCCCTAGCTGCCACTGGCATCATTATTATTCCTCCTAGGAAAATATGGTCTTTGATTCACTGAACCTAGTGGGTCAGTTGGAATTTCTAGTTGGGATAGAAACTAGAACCTTGTGGCCATGGTTGATAGTTGTATTGGGGCTGGAACCCTCGTGGTTGAGTAACTGAAACTTGGGAAGCCAACGAGTTTTGCTAGGATGCTCCTTAGTTTTGACTCTCTCCCTATATCGTAGAGCCAAAATGACTTCCTTACGGTCTTGGAGAACAAGTTGATGGTGTAGGGCTGTTAGGGCAATTCCTTCTTAGATATCCTACTTGTATACAATTGTGACAAGTATAGGGAAGCAACCGCTACCTGATGATCCACCTCCAATACTCACTCCACTCTATTGTGTGACCTGCTATAATTTGTATGATTTTTGGTCTCAAATTATTTCTGAATTTCTCGCACCCCGCCATGGGGTCCGATATAGCTTCAAGATTGTAGTGAGACAATTCTATAAATTAAGCATGATATTTAGCTACTGTCATATCTCTTTGCACCAAGTTTTTGAATTCTTGCATCATCGCCTCCCTATGGTTCTGGGGAATATAAGTGTTGCAAAATATAGTCTCAAATTGATCCAATGTGAGGTTTGGTACATCATAGTCATCCTTCTGTAGATCCCACCATTCTTTAGCTCTACTCTTAAATATATATGTTGTAAAGCTAACCCAATATTCTTATGGAATTCTTAAGGTATCTAGCTTCTTTTTGACCGCTTTAAGCCATTGTTCCGCTATAACAAGATTAAGTTCTCCACTACATGTAAGGGGTTTCTGCTTCATAAACTCTTTCAACAAAGTTAGTTGACGTTGCTTGGGATCACAAGCCTTGGCAGGTCTTCGCACGTTTTGCAAAACTTGAAGTATTTGTTTCAAATGGTTTACTTCCGACGAAGCTGGTAGGGGCTGTGCTGCCTGTCAAGGTTGCTTATCTCTCTAAACTTTTTCCATTGGCTCACGTTGCTCATCTTCTTGAGCATGTTCAACTGGTTGTGATTGTTAGACGATTATACTTGAGGTCTTGGCGGCATAGTTTTCTACTGACTGCATAAATTAACCAGGATTAGTATCCAATAATGATGACATTAACACTTAACTTTAAAACCATTTTAAAAGATCAATTTTTAAGGTGGTGCCATACTCCCTAAGTTAATCGAACCTAGACTTTGATACCAAAATTTGTAAAGCCCCTATATAGGGGTTAACAGTATTAATTAAATAAGAATAAACTTAAATACAATATCATTTCAAAACAATAAGACAATACCCATGGGTCTTTGAAATTAACAGAAAATAAGAATAATCTTTAAATACAAACCATAGTTTTAGTGTAGCACCAAATATTTAAAATACAATCATCATCATCATAGTATAATTCCCAATCACATATATAACTTAACACAACCACCACAAAGGTATTATAAATCTTACATGATTTGGACAAGTTACAAATAAACTAAGATCTTCCAACACGTACCCAACGGTGGTGTCTCTTATTCTTCGTCAGACAAGTTGCATTGAATTCCACTTGAGATATATAAATATAATAGTTATGAGCATTAACATGCCCAATAGGGAAAACTATTACTCACATTAAGGTTTTATTCATTACTATATTAAACCTGCATGGTTAGTTATTTCACATCATTATCCAATTTATGAGATTCATTATGATCATATTTCGTAGATACCATATGTTAATCATTACCGAGTTTCGTACTTATACATATATACAATTATTACAATTCATTATTATTTCTAGGTATCCACGTTCATTAGAGTATTCATCACTCAACTTATCAAAACCCAAATGGGCGTGCTTAACTACCCTCTAACCATTCTAAATCCAATGAGGGGACATCAAGCCTTGGATCCTCACCAAGTCGATTCCTATACAGTGCGCCATGGGACTTTCGACCCAAGAGAGCACTGTCGCCTCCCCCCTATTTTACCTTTTAGGGTATTCATACCTAAGGACATAATCGTCGCCCTTTTCACGTCTTACCATCTTGTATAATTCATCATCATTATATGTATAGAGTTAATTTTCCTAACCATGCTTCTCAGTTTACAACAATATATACAAAAATCAATATATTCCTCGTTGTACAATTACAGGATGAGTTTCACTTCGTTGTGTTATGATTATAATCATATACTTTTAAAAAATCATATACATATCTTGTAACATAAAACAATTAAATTTTAATTTGTCAAAACCTCACAAAAGATGAGTAACAGAATCCTTACCTCTTTACAAATATCCACTGATAATTTCTAGCTTACACAATTCACCATGTAAGCTCCAAGTACGCTGTTATCCTAAAACATATAAAATAATCATACTTTAACTTAAATCCTAATTTTCAAATTATGTCCCGTTATCCTAAAACATATAAAATAATCATACTTTAACTTAAATCCTAATTTTCAAATTATGTCAATTTATCATTTATTGTTATTAGTATGCCATAATCATTAATATACTAAAAAATATGAATATCAATTTTTCCAACTTAATTTTAGTAAATTATAAATAACAAGAAAATAAAAATATATAAATTTTATTTTAGTAAAAAATATTTTAAAAAATATTTTTAAAATAAATAATACAATTTAAAATATTTATTGAAATTATAAACTTCATAGAAATCTATTTATTATTTACAAAACATAAGTTAATAAATAACTACCCTAGTCCTAGTGGTTTGACACCTCTTTATTTGTTCTTGAGATTGGGGGTTTAAATCTCACCTGAAGCATAAAATCTACTTTTGATTTTATTAAGTCTCT
>CAMOHE010055358.1:6943-17550 GCA_946598075.1 Artocarpus hirsutus
CATAAAACTCATACTTTTCATAAACATACTTTTCATAAATATATCATGCTGCAGGTGAGAATGTACTTATCTCAAATGAGCTTACTTAACCTTACTTTTGTAGGTGACAACGCCGCGGTCTTGATGTGCTCACTTCTTAATGTGTTCATGTCATACATTTATAAAATGGTAATTAACATTTACTTTAATAAATTAATTACCATAACATAACATTTATTTCATATAACATCATATTTACATTCATTTCTTAAAAACATAATCATATAACATATTTCATAAAAACAACATACATGCATAAATTTTTCATTCACCATAAAACATTGAAACAACCTTTTCAACACATTTATATTTCTGACCTCCATGACATTAAAAATTAATAACTTAACATACACACATAATTTGAGAACCAAAATTGGCAGGAACATAGATAACATATATACTTGTCACCATGATTTTTCTCTAGTCACAAAAATCTCATTTAGTAATCTAAATAAATCACATAACATTCAACATGAAATCTGCCAGCAACCATAACACAGTAAATAATTCTTAACTCAAGTCCATTTTTCAAAATTTCATATCATAGAAAAATTCACAAAAATTACCACATGCTATATACACACAGAACCGTAGCATATTTTAAAATCACCCATAAATAAATTCCTAACACTTCAAATCAAGCATTAGAAGGCAGAGATAAAAATAGCCACAAATAATTCAGACAGTGAATTACATGCAATAATAATTCCCAAACAATTAAAATAAATTCATTTGGACCTAAAAATTCATATGATATCATTTTCACATATAATACAGTGCCTCCACAATTTCTCATCACCATATAAAATCATATAATCATAAAAATATTATACAATAAAAGTTCAACAAATTTACTGTAATAAGAATATAAATACCTAGCATTCGTAAAGTCTATATAACTCTTAATATATATATCAAATCATCACCATATTTTCCAGTCCTATACTTAACATATATATAAGCATGTCCACCAAATTTCGTACAAAACAACATTCATTTGCAACAAAAACAACAACCATACATATGTGCAACAAAATAGTCAGCAATAAATTACTGTGAGTGATGGAGAGTAGAAAATTCATAACTTTATATAAGAAATTCGAATTAACGTGAAATTTGGAGGAGAATAACAAAACACATGCATAAAATAACATACTAAAAATTCAGAGAAAAATGATATTCCTAGATGGAGATATAGCAGTCAGTTTAAAGAAAGAAAAATTTCAGAAATGCTGAAAAAAATAAACTCTTACCTTAAAATGAATTCTTCTTAAAACTCCTTGAATTAACTCCAAAGAAATTTCAATAATTTAACAAATAATAACAGGGAAAATTTTGAGAGGAAGAGGAAGAAAGAAAAACGTGATAAGTAGAGGGAGAGAGAGAGAGAGAAAAATATCGAGGGAGAGAGAGAGAGAGTTTTTGTGAAAATGAGATAACGTAAAAAAAATTACTCGTCTCCTCCATAATTATCAGAAAAATTTCTGACTAAAAACGGCTCAATTGCGTGGAGAGTGGAGAGGATTGGGTTAAGTCATCAATTTTCTCACAATTACCATATTTTGAAATTGTAAAATGGGAAAACTTATCCATTAATTCAAATAATTCAAAAGTCAATGGTTTCTTTACCAAAATTAAACAAATCGTCCCATAATTATGTTAATTATCCAGAATAAATCATCCTTATCATAAATTCAACCTCATCACAATTTTGAGAAATTTCTGCTGACTACTTGTCAGCTGTCATCGGCCTGCCGATCTCTGAAGTCCGGCCGGCCGATGACACACCATCGGCTTGCCGTTATGAGGAAATCATTTTGGCCTGCTTAACTGAATGGTTCGGCCTGCCAATCTGCCCTTAAATACAAAAATCATTCATAACATTAAATTATCAATAAAAAAATAATTAAACATATAACATTAATGACATGAACATTTGAGCACATCAATTCCACGCGAGCGTCACCTGTCATAACACTTAGAATAAAATGGTTAGCACCATCTATCAAATATCATAACACATATCATAATTATAATATTTAACGTCGTCATTCATCCTAGCATAATCCGTTACATAAAATTAGGCGGGCGTTACACCTTGAGAGTCATGTTATCTCTTAAAAACGTTGCTCAAACTCTTATCACAATTCTATAATTTAGAAAAATAGAAGACTAAAATTATCAACTTTTAAACTATGGTATAAAAACTTTCATGACTAATATATTCGTAGAATAAACTTTACAACATTTCATTAAATAATAAATAATATTGAAATGAAAATCTAAAATGGTCATATCACTCTAGAAACTCATGCTCAGTAAACCTCTAATAATTTCTACTAATCAGGGCCTGAACAATAAGCAAAGCATAGAGTACTTCTACTTTAAAATACAACTCTTAACTTTTACTTTGGCAGTTTCATGTACCTTTACTTTTTACTGATTTCATCCTCTATTTGAACTATTTTCTTAAGAGATTCGGTCTCATAATGCTAATTTGTTGGTTCAATATAGGCACAAGGGTTCAAAATCATACACATAAAATATGTTTCATGAAACTTTGTGAAAGCCTGATCAAAAATAAATCATCTTAATATCCATCACATGTAGTTGAAAACGTTGTTAAATTATACTCTTGTTTAACTAATGTAGTGGAAGATCTGCTTACAATAAGTTACTTAAGAAACTTGGTAACTTTCTCTATTTTCTATTCCCTTTTTCCTTTCCTTTCTTTCTTTCTGTTTTTTTTTTTTTTTTTTTTGTCCCTTCGTTTTTTCTTTTCTCTCTAGTTTCCTACCCTCGGTCATGCTAAAGGATGAAAAGCGAGACTGCTATTTATAGATTATGTCTTCAGAATAGCAAATCAAAGCTTAAGACTATGTTAGACATTTGTATCATTGTATGTGCCACTTGGCTTCATTTGACACAAGTGTTATTGCGCGTATCTTACTTGTGCCTTTCTAAACACCAACCTTGCATCCTTTTCAAGTGTCTCCTTTGCATGTTTTCCACCTGGCTCTTAAATAACTTGCTCAGGTTAGTCATTACCCATGCCTGCTTAAGTGATGAGCAACAACTCCTAATCTTGAAACGGAACTTCTTTGAAGGTTTGCCTTGTGCTTAAATTGCTAAATTCCCATTGAAAGCTTTTAAAAAAATTCCAATCATAAGTTTTTAGTTTACTCAAAAATATAATTTTAAGCAAAAATCTTATAAGGTCCGATGTAAATTGGGTTCTCTTGTTCCTGTTTAGTCCTATTATGTCACATTAAGAACCTAATAGGATAAACAATTATCGTTGAACAAAATAAACAAAGGGAGCAAAATTCTTTAAAATTTATCACTAGAGGTACATTGCAATCCTAGATAAAGAAACCAAAACATTTCCAAATTGAAATTGCAAATAAAAATAAAAGTTCAAGAACACATATCTATTATCTTCAAAAAAAAAATAAATTGTTACGTTAAGTTGCATCTACAAATTAATTAATAAAAACTCAAGAGAGGGTACAAAAGTTAAAATTAGAGTTGGTATGTTTATAGTAGATTACAGAAAAGTTAGAATATGCTACCTATCAAATTCTAATATCAATTATTAACTCTCACAATTTATTTTCAAAAATAAATCTAGTTTTAGTTTTTGGAGGTCACATATATTTTAAATTTATTTTTCTAACGAGAAAGTTATTTACTTTTGTTAGGGGGAAAGTTATATAATTTTGATTGCGCTAATATTCTAAAAAATATCACCCCATAAATTCTAGTTAGTTAATTGTAACTTATGAAGAATCTTGTACACAAAGTAAAGCTTCTCCTTAACTTTTTCCCCCTTGTTTTTAGGTTTGGAGGAAGTAAAGATGGACGAGAATAGGGAAAGATTATATCCACCGAATTATGAAACGCTGGTATTATTGACAAAGTTTATGATGAAACCGTTACTAATCATCCTCGGAGTGGGTAAGTGCATATTCTATTAGAGCTCGCTATAACAGAAAAAGGTTAATAAAATGGTCAAAAAATGAAGTCAGTTCCTTAAAAACAGCAGTTAATTTATGCATGAGGTCGATTTTGGCACGGCAGAAAACTGTTGTTAAGAATATGGCTTTTACGCCGCTCAATTCACATAAACCGACGTGAAATAATTTTTGACAACTGATGTTAATTGATATTTTTGTTGTAGTGACGAACCTCGCGTTTCTTCTGCGAACACATACACATACATATAATCTAACAATTTTATTGTTGTCAAAAAGAAATTACAAAAAAAAAAAAAAATTCCTATTTCAATAACCTTCTAAAGCATTCTCACACAACTAATTTAAAAAAAAAAATGCGAACCCTAGCTTTCGAAGATTCGTCACCATAAATTACCTTAAATTAATGAAAGCTATATATATTATATAACTGAATATTCTAGCATCATGCCCTAGGAATTCGGAGGATAAGAGAGATCGAAAGAAGGAAAGAGCTACACTTACGGGCAAAACCTGTGATGGAGTTATTGATTAAACATACAAAATTATACAACTATAAGTCCTACGGTAACACTGGATCAAATATTTCCCAGCCAGACGATACTGGTGCTGAGCGCCTCACAATGTTACAATCAGAACGTGAAGTACAGAAAGCTCCTGATATTGATCAAACAAAGGCGGCAGAAGAGAAGGAAAAAAATAGAACCCGTAAGTACTGTGTATATGCTTATGTATGTGCGTAGTAGCCTATAGTCGGTCGTATATATAACTACTTCATTCTGTGTCCTTTTTTGTATTTTCTGTACATTAAATTATGTCGTTTAATTTTACAATCAACCAACTGCAAAACCTAGATATGAGGTTAAAGACTTACGTTGCGTTTGTTATTGCTTTGAAAACTCCAACGAGTATTTTGTACCGAAACCGATGCAATCATAATTTTTTGTTAAAGTTCAGGAAATGACTTTGTCCAAAAACAAATACAAATTTTAAGTTACTTTGAAAAGTTTGAAATTTATAGTTTTTAGATTATAATTTTGCTTCTGCTTTTGCTCTTAGTAAAAGTGGAGTAAAAGTCGTGTTTTTATTAGAAGTACAATAATCCCAAACTGGCCTTAATATAAAATGGACTAGTAGAATCAATTACTTGCTATATTAGTAAGAGCTAAGAAAGTTAATCTTGATGGCGGGGTTAATTAACCTTCATTTTGTTACATCATTGTAGGTCTTTAATTTTTCATTTCGGCTGATACTAATTTTGCCTTCTAAGGCTGTTTTTACTGGCGGGTGGCAAGCCAAGTAATTGGGTTATGATATCAAATGTGTTCTCGCATCATTTATAGTTTTTTTTTTCCCCTTAAATGATCACATTTATAGTTTTTCTTTCTATTCACAGTTCTATTCTTTAAATAAATAAATAAATATGCATATGATTAAATAATGTGATCCATAGAGGATTATTTATATACTGAATCTTTCTATGGTTATTAATCATTAACAACTAATTCATTATGCACGTAGAGAGAGGAAAAAAGCAGACACCAATATTGTTACCTGCGAAGAATGGAGTGACTGAGATGGTAGAGAAGATTTTGGAAGAATTTCCGGTGGCTATACAAGATAAGGACGCTGAACAAAAGAACGTTGCTCTTTTGGCTATCGAGAACAGACAACCTCATGTTTACAAGTTCTTACTGGAAAAGGACAATGTTCCGATCGAGATCTTCCACCACGTTGACTACCAAGGTAACAGTGCTCTGCATCTTGCAGCCACCCAATGTGAGGAGTATCGCCCTTGGCTCGTTTCTGGAAGTGCTCTGCAAATGCAATGGGAAATCAAATGGTTAAAGGTATGCTTAACCTATTGTTGCATGCATGCGTACATACATGCACAAGGACGGGGAAGATGGGGACTGGTGGAGGCCTACAAAGTAAAATAAAATTAAACCTACACCAGCCTTTTAGGGATTAATATCTTGTATAGTGTTTGTACCCCCACTAATAACTCATGTTTAGACTTAAATATTATTCTGGCTTGCCATGGAGATCTTCGTCTTTTCATTTTTGAAAGGTGATGGGCATCTTTTACGTAATAGGAAAGTTACAACATTTTATTAAACCTTATTTAAGTTGTACTTTCAGATTCAAAAGTCAAAATCCCATTTTCAAAATTTCTCTTTTTTTTTTTCTCTTGTTCTTTGGCATATTGCAGCATGATCGAAGTCCTCCTTTGTTCTATTGTGACGGTTGTAGCCTCTGGATTTGCCCCTCCCCCTCTCTTCTTCGTTGTCAAAAAAAAGTCCCACCGGTCCCACATTCCTCTTTTTTTCAACTATCTATTTAATTATAACCATGAGATTTCTGTTAATAATAACATCTATTACAAAGATATATAACTGTTGAAACTGGAGTCAAATGCACATATCTATGCATAGTGAAGTTTATGTTATAAGCTGATCACAATCTGATCCGTGCAGTTTGTCGAGAAATCCATGCCCCCGAGTTTTTTCTCTGTCTACAACAATAAACGCGAAACCCCTACAGACGTCTTTCTTGCTACACACAAGTATCTCATCAAAGAGGCCAGCGAATGGCTCTCCAAAACGAGCGAGTCATGCTCCGTTGTTGCGGCTGTCGTGGCATCCGTTGCATTCGCCACAGCGTCCACCGTGCCAGGTGGAATCAAGCCAGTAAGCGGTGAGCCGATGTTCGAAAACAAGCCTCCATTCATCGCCTTCGCCATGTCGTCCTTATTTGCTCTATGTTCCTCTGTCACTGCCTTGGTCTTTTTTCTTTCCATCATTACATCTCGACGCCGGTACATAAACTTGCCTCGGATGCTTCTCTTAGCATATACTTTTCTTTTCATCTCCATAGTTTCCATGCTGGCTTCCTTCTTTGGGGGACACAGTTTCATTCTCAAAGATGAACTCAGAGACGTAACTTATCCTTTGTATGCAGCACTGTGCATTCCATTAGCTTTTTATACGATGTCACTGTTGTCCCTGTATATTGACCTTCTGAAGAGCATCTTCCTAAAAATTCCGCGTAAAGTATATTTGCTATTCAGGGACGAAAATGTTAACCTCGCTGAGGCTGTCGAGGTATTGAAATTTACAGATAATATCGTAGAAATATCGATAATATGGTAGACATTTTCATCATTGTTGCTACTCATAGTTGATGCGATATCAATAACATCTTCTTTTATAATTTGCTTTTCACGATTGAGTGATGTAATGTTAAGTTTTTTGCTGCGACCTTCTTGTTAAATTCATGAGGATTGATATTATCAAAGTTATTACTACATATCAAATATGTTTGTTTTGTTGTATCACGTATCTTGGCCTGTTTTCTGGTAAAATAGACTTAATTAATTAACTTATTTTTATTCTAATTTTTTTTACTAAAGTATTTTTTCGTACAAATGAAGAGCGAGTGTAATTAATATTAGAGAACATGAGCACTTCCCAACTATTTACTAGGTGTGTACCCACTAAAAAACTCGTCCAAATCAAACACCCTAGTCTAATTTTATATTACTACCAGGTTTAAAAGCTTTCTTTTTTTAATCGACTTTTCATGATCATCGGAATCCGCCAAATCAGCACCCCAAGATTCTTTGGAAACGAGCAGCTCCCAATTGAGGACTTAACTCTGCTGTACAACTTTCAACATAGATTTCAAATGTTACTAACTGTAAGCACTTTTAAAGAGCTGACAAAGCACTTATACCAAATCATTCAAACACTTTTTAGAAGCATTTTTTACCTATGAAATCATGAGGTTAAAAAGCTATAAAAAAAGAGAAAAATATTTTTTAATTAATGCTTAAGGATAACAAGTTGCTAAACCTGTTATAACAAATCATAAAAAAACCACATCATCAAATGTAACCACCACAAGAGATGTAACTATTAAAAACTCATATATGTATATACAACCTTATTATAATTATAACCATTAAAAACAAGTCCATTTATATAAATATAAATTTATACATGCTTGTTTTCAATAGGCGGTTGCATTTTCAGTTAATTGATTATTGGTGTGTGTTTATATATATGATTAATATTACATTTTTCATTTCGATAAAAAATTACATTTTTCATTTCGATAAAAAATTACATTTTTCATAATTGATCTGTTTCTAATCGCATTCAATGCACTCTATATAATTTAATTTACAGAAAAAAAAAAAGGATGATAACATGGCTGATAAAGAGAGAATCTCCAAACAATCAGGTAACAATTGAGTTATGATAATATGAAATAGAAAAAACCACTACAAGAAAAACTACATTTAACGACATATTATTTACGACATGTAGTTTTTAAGTAGTGTTGAAAAGTACATACAACGACATCTCCAACAAAGATGTCATTGATAAAATTTAAAACAATAATTAACGACATCTATATAGATGCCGTATTAAAGGTCTCCTTTTAACGATAATAGTTTAATGTTATTAAATTATTTAACGACAAGTAGGAGATGTCGTCAAAGCCTTGGAGATTCTACGACATCCTTTATAGACGACATCTTGACCGATGTCATCTATAAGGGGTGTCATGGAACTCCAAGGCTTTGAGGACATCTCCTACTTGTCGTTAAATAATTTAACAACACTAAACTATTGTCATTAAAAGGAGACCTTTAATACGATATCTATATAGATGTCGTTAATTATTATTTCAAATATCGTTAATGACATCTTTGTTTGAGATGTCATTGTATATACTTTTCAACGACATTCAAAAACTACATGTCATAAATAATATGTCGTTAAATGTAGTTTTTCTTGTATTGAACTTAGTTATAATAATATTAAATGGTACAAATTGAGTTGAGAATTTTACAGAATTAGGAGGGCATTGAAGTTATTTTGACATTTAATTGGTGTAGAAATTGATCAGTTTATTTTTAGCATTAGAATTAGGAGAGCAGGAATGTTTTTTTTTTTTTTTTCCGGCATAAATAAGGATTTAAATGAGAAAAATGCAGGGAAAACAACATTTTTAAGTTGGGAAAACAAAAGAATAAGTGAAAATATAAAACCTCATTTTGTTGGGTTTGCCAAGGGACAGAAGTAAAAACATAAAATGATTATATGAAAATTAAAAAAAAAAAAAGGAGGGGAGAATTGGGAGCATAAGAAGAATTATATTTTTGACAAATTTAAGGATTTTAGTAAAAATAAGATAACGATAAAAATAGTCAACAATCAATATAAATTTCAAATGTAAGCAAATCAGATTGAAATCCACAAAATTTACCGGATGGAACAAAATCAAGCTAAAAGGGAACCCAATATTGTGTCCGTCGGCAGGAAGACAAATGACACGTCTTTGAGAAAAGACATAAAACATAATTTTTAATTATAACTATAAGATTAAATTTCACAATATTAATTTCTTTTATCATTTTCAAATAACTAATTACAATGATCAAAAACAGGTATTGATGTGAATTATCAAAAGACTTGGAGAGCTAGAGAGATTGCACTCGATATTGTCAAAGGCGTCCCGAATGAATCGTATTCCAAAATCCCTATATTTTTGCATGTGTTGGAGAAAACAAATTAAGGATCTGTCACCAATATCGTTTGCGACGATGAAAACGGATTCCTATACTTTCATACTCCCTCCTCGGTAGGTTTCCTCTTCAACGCTTGTGGGTTAATTACTTCTAGGTGCTCAGTAACGATATCAACAACTTTATATTTATATATGATATACCTAAGGGTCGTCCTTATGAAAATTGAGAATACAATTAAGAAAAATGTAATGCATACTTTTATACGAGAACTGATTCTAATCATATTTCATTTTTATTATGGTAATATTTCTTGAATATATTTTTGTAGCTAAAATATTGCAATCCTTAAGTCCATATTTTTAACCAAGTACATTGCTCTCTCGTACAGCCAACAGCCAAGATAAAAAATGAGAACAACACTGGCGAGAAGAATTGCAAGTAAAAGAGCCGGCTCCCACAATGTTTTAAGATATAAAGTTACCTTTTAGAATTAAATTGTGCAATCAATTACAGTAAATTAACTAAACAAGGCACCATCTTGGGCCAACACACTCTAGTGTAAACGCGTATCCGACGGATTCTTGATATTCGAATCTAAATTTGAGTCCATTGAGTTCAAAGAATACATAAAACAAAGATATCCTTAGATTCTTGATACTAATTTGATTCAGATTTTGGGGGAAACAAACACATATCCAAAGAATTCTTGATGCTCAAATTCAAATTTGAGTCCATTAAGTCCAATAAGATCTATATTGTATATTTTTTAGGGTCATTATTAAGATTTTATTATATTTGTTGATAAATCAAAAACTATTTTTACAACCTCTTTAAACACAAATTTTAATTTTATTCCATATTTAGATTAAAACTTAAAAGTATATACAAACGTCAATTCAGATAACAATTAAAATCACTAATTCAAATCCTAATTCAAATCACACAACTCAAATTAAATCATTCATTCGAATCCATTTACCAAACGGATTCTAAAACCTATCTTGCTTGAGTCATGTTATCTCTTAAAAACGTTGCTCAAACTCTTATCACAATTT
>CAMOHE010055359.1:0-41965 GCA_946598075.1 Artocarpus hirsutus
GATGTACTTTGTCAAAGATAAGTAAGTCCCCTCCACTTCTTATTTTCATTTCTACAAAATCTAACCATGCATTGAGACTGTCTTTAGTTTTTTTGGGAACATCAAACAACGTACCTATTATCGATTCACAAACATTCTTCTCAATGTGCATGACATCTAGACAGCGACGAATGAAAAGAGTACTCCAGTATGAAAAGTTGAAAGAAAATTGACTTCTTTTTCTATGGTCCTTCTCCCACTAGTGCATTCTTCTTATTTTTTGACTTCCTAAAATCCACTTTGATATTTCCCACCATCTCCAACACTTAATCACCTATCAACAATTTTGGAGGTTGTTTATCTTTAGTCTTGCTATTAAATGCTTTCTTCTGTTTACGATATAGATGGTTCATAGGCATAAACTTTCTATGGCCATCATAAACTATCTTCTTACTATGCTTCAACCATAATAAAGATGTATTTGTCATGCAAACTAGACAACCTATTAAACTCTTGACCAAGTACCTGGATAGGTTTCCATATGCAAGAAAGTTCTCAATAGTCCACATCATATTCCTCCGAGTATGACGGTTTCCTCGTAGTAAACACCATGGACTTGTATACCACTTTCTCATAATCTCCTTAACTCATCGATCAATGGTGCTAGGTACACATTAATATTATTTCCTAGTTGATTAGGTTTAGAGATCAACAACTTAGCATCAAGAACTTTCACTTTATGCACAACTCTAATGGAAGATTGTAGTTGACAAGAATGACTGGCAAAGTAATGTGCTTAGTATTTTGGTTACTATGAGGATTCATTCTATCTGCATATAAAGCAAGACAAAGATGCCTTGGTTCTAAACTGAAATATGAATTCTTTGCATCAAATGTCTTCCTTTGTGGTGCATTGGCTGGATGTCTTAACATGCCATCATCGATCCTCTACTCAAGGTGCCAAATTAAATCCTTTGCATGATCCGCATTGCGAAACAATCATTTTAAACACGATTCTAATGGAATGTGTTAGACATAGTGCCCTAAGGAGTAAAATATTATAATATATTTTTGGAGACATTTTATTAATAAACAGCTTATTTATTATTCATATACCAAATGTTGTCCTCTTTAAATTAATTTCTGTTGAATGTATGATAAGCAAACAAAATTCTAAGATTGTCGGTCTAAATTTTTAAGAATCATGTATTCGGGTGAGGATCTAACATATCAAGAATACACTGATTCGAATTTCCAATCTTGTCTGGATTCGAGAAGATCAACTTTTGGTTCTGTGTTTACTCTAGGCGACGGTGCCGTTGTTTACGGAAGTGTCAGATTGCACTTCAGATTCAATGATAGAGGCCGAGTATATGGTAACTAGTTATGCTTCAAAAGAAGCAGCGTGACTTTGTAAGTCCCTTGGGGATCTTGGGGTAGCTTCTAGTATGGATAAGGTGGTATCGCTGCATTGTGATAACACTATAACAATAGCTTACGCAAAGGAATCAAGGTTTTATAAGAAGAGTTAGCATATTCATCAAAAGTATCATGTGATAAAGGACTTTATTAAGGACGGGCATGTTAGAGTTTGCAAAATCGCGTCTGAGGACACTTCAGTTGATCCTTTTACGAAGACACTAACTATGAGAGTTTTTGAGAAGCATGTGGAGGCTATAAGGATGCGAGATATGCCATATTTACTCACTTAGTGCAAGTGGGAGATTGTTAGACATGATGCCCTAAGTGGTAAAATGTTGTAATATGCTTTTGGTGACATTTTATCAAAAAAGAGTTTATTTATTATTCATATACCAAATGTTGTCTTCTTTATGTTTATTTCTATTGAATGTATGATAAACAAATAAAAGTCTGAGACTGTCGGTCTAAACCTTTAAGAACCATGCATATGATGGATAGATTATGTGGAAGACATGAATCTTAAAGTTGATGATTTAAATCATAAGATCTGCAATTGATGGAATAAAGTTAGGTGCTTCATTTATGCTAAAATTGTTATGTTATCTACATCTTTAACAAGAGATGGCTTGTCTTGGTCATCGGAGTGGGATTCCACAAGTAAAAACTTTGATACATTATCATAGGTGACGATGCATTCGATTAGGACATAAAAGTTGAATTGATTTAGTTAATAATTTTATTTGTGTAAATCAATTCATTTTAGAAAATCATATGTGTTGTATCTTAATCCTGAAATGATTAATGAGCCTGTATTCTTGACTTAGATCATTTGATGTACCAAAAGATGAAATCCTGACTTAATGATGGTACGCATACCAATACATTAAAGACATGACTCTTGATTCACGTAGTCTCATTATTCATAGATATGAAATCTATTGCTCTTTTTGTAGAGTTAATGATATTCTTTTATATGGATTACCTGTAATTGGAAGACTGGAGCGTTTAACATTTAGATATATAAGTATAACCAAGTGGTATACTATCTATAGATATTAAGTATTTCACTGGTGTGATAATGGAACTAAAATGAAAATAATCAGAAAAGTAAAATAGAATTTATATCCTATAGGGATGTAACATATTATGATATGTCATGGACGGTTAGTTTATTGAAGTTTCGTAATTTTATATAGTTCGAGAATGTAACTCCAAGCTTTTAGTAGAGTAGCGTTAGAGCTGATAATTATAAAATATGCATATGAGATATTGTATTTTTTAATTATAAAAGCTTGAAATACATATGTCCATCTTGTCCTTTTGCTAACTCAATATAAATCCTATAACTATATGGCATGTTTTTCCTATATGTTGGTAACTTATGTTAAATTATTAGATTGGCTAAAATTCAAAAAGAATGGATTTAACAATTCATGTTAGTTTGTCTATTGAATTAATTTTATAAATTAATTCAACATAAACATGTTGAATTATTTGGATAATATTTTATTTTCTATGGGATTATCTAGGTGTGATTGTTTTAATCAGATAACTTCTCTATTGGGCTATTTGAATTACAACTAAGACTCCATCTTAGATTCTTGGGTGGAAAATAAGATATTCTAAGGGATCAAAATTATCGTAAGCGTGGCAGGTCGATGGGAAACTTTGGCCTGCTGATCGAGTAAGTTCGGTGAGTTGATCTAGGGATCAGCCTGCCAATCATGAATAATTTGCATACGCATTATTGGCATGTTTTTCATAAGAACTTGATCTAGAATCAATTTTGAGGCCTAATCTAATAACGTTAATAAATTCGACCACTATAAGTAAGAGATGAGTTTTCTCAGTTATTAAGATAATTTAAGAAGCATTGAGTAAGTACTCTAGTTTGAGATACTCTGAAACTTCTTGAGAACTATTGTTCAACATCAAGAACCTTAGTTCTAGGTATTCTTAGATGGTTGGAAGGAGAGTTACTGAAGGAAAAGCTATACGACGTGTAACCACCCACACTCCGATCGTGGATAGAGAATAGTAAAGAAGACCAGTCGGTTGAGGCTTTTCTAGGACGTTCTTCTCTTCACAGATTACTATTGCTTTTCGGTTTACAAAAGTGGTTAGTAAGATCTGTCATTAATTTATGTTTTTAGCATGTCAAACTTATGTTTTAGAAAATACTCTGTTTTAAATTTTTTTAAAATTCCACTACGTACCATTTTTCCAACAATTGTTATCAGACCCTAGTTTTTACGTTGACTTTTAGGTTTGTAATCATGCTTTATACATGAATTATGTGATCATATTCTCTCCTATACTTGAATTTAATTTTTTAGAGAGTTAACACTTTAGGGTTTCTATATAATTAAATGTTGTCATAAGATTTCATGGCCAATGTTTATTAATTAATTATACTTGATTAAATTTCTATTTAATTATTTATTAGTTAATTATGCCCGTTATAGTTCCTTAAAGGTTTGAATGTGTATTTAGGTTTTTCATGTAATTAGATGGTGGTCTATCATCACCGTCTAGGAATCGTTATTTTAACTTTGAATTTGTAAAATTTTCTAATTAAATAGTCATTCGAAGTGAAGACGGATCTAAAAGATAAAGATGATAGAGATCCATTGTTTTTCTGTGTTTATAAATTTTTATATTTTTGAATTGTTAAAAATAAAATTGTAAAACTACTTAAGCTATTTTCCAGAAAAACGTTGGTTCAGCTCGGTCAACCGGCCGAACCCATTGCTTTGGCAGGCCAATGGTCGTAGATCGACAGGCCGACAATGGGGCAGAACACTTTTCAAAAAGGTGTGTTTTTTGGTACAGTTTTTTTATTTTATTTTGAGACATTTATGAGAAATATGAAATTTTATGATGACTAAAAAAAACAAAACTTTTGATCTATAAGGGATTGAAGAATTAAAAATTGATGCCACATAAAGAATGATACAACTTGAAGATACAAGATGAAGAATCGATAATATGTTTCGATTGATCTTTTGTAATCTTTATTTTCTTTTCTCTATGAAGGAACCATGATATTATGGCTCTTTATTTATTATTTTGCTTATGGCTTTGCATGTTGCTTTGCTTGTCTGCATTATAATATAATTTATCATATGTATTTGATAACATGCTATGTGAAATAAGGAGTATCGCTCAATAAAAATTGTTCATGCATATTGACATAAAACCTTGACTTTTAAAATATTGAGTGGGAGAAGGTTTTCAAAGAGAGGACCTATGTCTTCCATCGTTGATCCATAGATAACACATGATGGTCTGACCCTTAGGAAGCAATTTCATCATGTACTGAGTTAGATCTTCGTAGGGATAATTTATTTTAACATGATTTATCATTGTACACCCTTAGGTGGTGACTATAAGTAGGTGGTGACTATAAGTCATGGATAAAATAGTTGAAACGATGGTTATACACTCAAGAATAATTTTATTATTAATCTCCTCTAGGAGCTCTGTTAATGAAATTAATGGCCAATGAAGATGATTATTAATATATGTTAGATTATACGGGTCTTTAATGACATATATTAATCAGAGGGATCCATGTTCGTAATTGAATTTAGCAAGTCTCCCCTAAGCGCTTTGTTGGATTCTGAGTTAGGAACTATCGTTGTAAGGTTAAAATTTTTTCAAGGTTTTGATACATAAACATAATTGTATGTTTACTTGTTTGTGTTATCTTACTAAATTGTTATGGAATGTTTGCTTATATTTGGTATATGAATCTTTATGGTAGATAAAAATGTCTAAAAATGCTTTATGATCGATACTCGATAAAAACATATTAATTAGCAAGAATTACAATGATTGGAAAAGGAACCTGAATATCATCATTTCCTTTGAGAAACTAAAATTTGTGCTGACAATATCGTGTCCTCTCGAACCTGCTAGGGATTCCACAAACGAGCAAATTCAAGCATATGATCGCTTGAAAGATGTTAATAATCAAGCCCGTTGTTATGTTATGGCTAGCATAAATAACATGCTGTAGGCTCAACATGAAGATTATGAGACTACGAAGCAGATCTTGAATAATCTTAAAGACATGTTTAGAGGTCAAGCCCTAATAAAACAGCAAGGGGCTCTTTGGAAACTCTTAAATTGCAAACAAAGATCAAAGACTCCTTTGAAGGAGCATTTGATGTTGGTCATTGGTTACCTTGCTGAGACTCAAACCCGTGGAGCTGATATCGATACTGAGTCACAATTGACTATGGTTTTTAAGAGTTTATCTAAAGAGTTCATTCTGTTTAGAGCTTCATATAATTTAAGAAATAGACAAAATTTAACGTTGATTGAGTTGATGAAGAAGTTACAAAAGTTTGAAAACCTGAACAAGGACACTCCTACTGGTAGTGAGGCTAACTTGGCGGTTATATCTGGTTCTAATCCTAACCTAAGGAATGGCAAGAAGCATAAGGCTAAGAATGGGAAATCTTCTATTCTGGCAAAAGGCAAGGATAAGAAGAAGAAAAAAAAGAATCCAAAGAAGCTGAAGTGCTTTTTCTATAGGAAAGTTGGGCATATTAAGCATAATTGCAACGACTCCCTTTCTCGAGGAGGTAAGTGTGAACTTCTGGTTATTGAAACTTATTTAGTTGAGGAATCAAGTGACACTTAGGTCATAGATTCTGGAACAACTAATTATATTTGTGTGTCTCTATAGGGGTTCGAGGAAATAAAGTCTACTACAAGGACTTCATGTTACAGATGGGCGATGGATCCTTGGTATTAGCTGAAGCAATGGGAGATGTCTATCTTTATTTTGACAATTATAGGATTTTAGTTTTGAAGATTGCTTTTATGTTCTTAGACTTAAAAGGAATTTAATATCTGTAGCTTGTTTATTTAAAGACTCCTATTCAGTATCTTTTAATAATAAAGTAGTGATTCGTAAAAATAAATATTTTATCTGCAATGGATGGATGCAAAACAATCTCTATTTTATCAAACTTAAGATGACTATACTACTTAACACTAAGGTTAATGATAATAACATAAAAGATTTTAAGACTTCATACTCTAATAAGACTTATCTTTGGCATTTGTAATTAGATCATATTAGCCTAAATATGATTCAAATGTTGATAAGGGATCGACTTTTAAGTCACTTAGAGGTGGAATCTATACCATAATGTTCTTGTTTGGAGGGAAAAATGACCAAAAGACCATTTGGGTCCAAGGGCAATGGGCCAAAAGTATTCTAGAACTTGTGCATGGTGATGTTTGTAGTGCCATGAACATCAGAGCATGTGGAAGGTATGAGTACTTTGTCACTTTTATTGATGATTACTCAAGACATTGATATATATACCTAATGCATCAAAAAAACGACACTTTTGACAAGTCTAGAGAGTTTCAGGTTAAAACAAAAAAGCGATCAGGTAAATCTATAAAGGCACTTTGATCTGATTGAGGTGTTAAATACCTCTCCGATGAGTTCTTGGGATACTTATTAGAGAATGAAATTTTATCTTATTTGACTATGCCGAGTACTCTGCTGTAGAATGGAGTAACTGAAAGAAGGAATAGGACTTTATTGGACATTGTTAGGTCCATAATGAGTTATTCAACATTACATTTATCCTTTTGGGGATATGTACTACAAACCACATGTTATCCATTGAACATTGTGCCTTCAAAATTGGTTCTTTAAACCCCTCTCAAGTTGTGGACGGGTAGGAAGACATCCTTAAACCATATTTACATATGGGGATGTTCGACTTATGTCTTGTATAAGGAAACAAACAAGTTAGAAGTACATTTGAAAGTTTGTTTCTAGGATATCCAAAAGGGACTAAATGGGGGTTATTTCTATAATCCAAAAGAGAATAAATTCGTGGTTTCAACAAATGCCACATTCCTTGAGGAAAGTTACATGAATGACTTTAAGCCTCGAAGTAAAGTGGTACTCAAGGAGTTGACGAGTGATTCGATCACTCCAAGGGTTCGAGTTAAAACCAATCCAATCAATGTAGAAAAACAGACTGGACAACAACCTAAGGGGCTTCAGCATAGTGGGAAGATTGGGCGTCAATCGAAGAGGTATATGTTTAATGGTGAAGCGTACTTAGCTAAACTAGTTAAATATGACAGGGATCCTTACACTTATGAAGAGGCTATCGAGGATGTCGATTCAAAGCTTTGGACATAAGTCATGAATAATGAAATGAAGTCTATGGAAACTTATTGACTCTAGGAACTTATGGATTTTCCTGAAGAGGTAAAACCTATAGGGTGTAAATAGATCTATAAGAGAAAGAGAGGAGCAGATGGGAAAGTCGAAACCTATAAGACTAGACTGGTAGCAAAGGGATACATACAAAAGGAAGGAATCGATTGTGAGGAAACCTTTTTGCTTGTAGCCACGCTTAATCCATCCTCATTCTCTTATCCAGAGCTGTTACTCTCGATTATGAGATTTGGCAAATGGATGTCAAGATGGCCTTTATGAATGGCTATCTTGATGAGTCCATATATATAGTACAGCCAAGCCAAAGGTCAAGAAAGTAAGGTCTGTAAGTTATTAAAGTTAATTTATAGACTTAAGCAGGCTTTTTATTCTTGGAACATAAGATTTGATTAGGTGATCAAGACTTATGAGTTCAAACAAAACGTGGACGAACCATGTGTTTACAAACACATTAAGGATGAGAATGTGATTTTTCTACTACTTTACGTAGATGACATTTTGCTAATTGGCAATGACATTGGGGCATTGTCATCGGTCAAATTATAGTTGACCAAGTAGCTTAACATAAAAGACTTAAGTGAAGCTAATTATATTCTCGGTATCTAGATTTTTTGGGATAGGAAGAACAAAATGGTAGTTTTATCCCAAGCTGCATACATGGATAAAATTCTCAAGAAGCATGCAATGTAGAATTCTAAGAAAGATAAACAACCATCTAGGTCTGGAATCACTCTTTCTATGAAAGACTTACCAAAGTTTGATGAAGAAAGAGAATACATGAAGAAGGTGCCTTATGCCTTGGTAGTAGGTAAACTCATGTATGCTATGCTTTGCATAAGACCGGACATTTATTATACGATCGGGATAGTAAGTCGATTTTAGTCGGATCAAAGACTGAACCACTAGGTTGCTGTCAAGCATATTTTCAAGTACTTGAGAAGAACTTGAGGGTATATGCTTGTGTATTCAGGTGAGGATCTAACACTTCTAGGATATACTAATTCAGAGTTCTAATATTGTTTAGATTCGAGAAGATCAACTTCTAGTTTTGTGTTTAGTTTGGGCAGTGGTGCCATTGTTTAGAGAAGTGTTAAGCAAGATTGCACTTTGGATTCAATGATGGAGGCTGACTATGTGGCAGCTAGTAATACTTCGAAAGAAGTAGTGTCACTCTACAAGTTCCTTTGAGATCTTGAGGTAGTTCTTGGTACAGATAAGGTGGTATTGCTGCATTATGATAACACTGCAACGATAGCTAATGTAAGGAACGAAGGTTTCATAAGAAGAGTAAGCATATTCATTGGAAGTATAATATAATAAAGAACTTTTTAAGAGCGAGCATATTGCAGTATGCAAACTCGCGTCTGAGACACTTTAGCTAATTTTTTCACGCAGACACTAACTATAAGAGTTTTCGAGAAGCATGTAGAGGTTATAGGGATGTGAGATATGTCATATTTACTCATTTAGTGCAAGTGGGAGATTGTTAGATATAGTGCTCTAAGAGATAAAATATTGTAATATGTTTTTGGAGACATTTTACCAATAAAGAGTTTATTTATTATCCATATGCCAAATGTTGTCCTCTTTATGTTCATTTTCGTTGAATGTATGATAAGCAACGAAAGCCTTAGACTGTCGGTCTAAACCTTTAAAAACTATGCATATGATGGATAGGATATATGAAAGACATGAATATTAAAGTTGATGGTCTAAATCATACAATCCATAATGAGGAAATAAAGTTAAGTGCTTTATTCATGTTAAGATTGTTATGTTGTCTACGTCTCTAATGGGAGATGGCTTGTCGTGGTCATCGAAGTAGAACTCCATGAGTAGAAACATAGGTGCATTGTCATAGGTGATGATGTATTAGATTGGGACATAAAAGTTGAATTGATTTGGGTAATAATTTTGTTTGTGCAAATCAATTCACTTTAGAAAATCAGATGTGCTGTATCTTAATCTTAAAATGACAAATGGGCCCATATTCTTGACTTGGATCATTTGATGTACCAAAGGATAACATCCCGACTTAGATGGTGTTTGGCATGGTAGTTATAATTGTAAATACTGTAACATGTGAGAGTTTTATACTGTAGTAACTTTTTTACTTTTACAGTAGTATGTGAGAGCTTTACACTATTTATAACTGAAAAGTTAGTTAAAACCAACTAATGTCAGACAAGCTTTTAATGATGGTACACATACCAGTACGTTGGAGACATGACTCTTGATTCACGTAGACTTATTATTCATAGATATGGAATCCATAGCTTTTTTTGTAGAGTTAATAATATTCTCTTATATGCATTACCTGTAATTGGAAGACTGGAGCGTTCAATCATTTGGATACATAGGTATAACCGAATAGTATACTATCTATGGATAGTAAGTATTTCAATAGTGTAATAATGGAACGTAAGATAAAAATAATCGAGAAGGTAAAATGGAATTTATATCCTATCAGGATGTAACACATTAAGATATGCCATGGACGGTTAGCATAATGAAGCTTTGTAATTTTATGTAGTTCGAGAGTGTAGCTCTAAGCTTTTAGTGGAGTAGCGTTAGAGTTAATAATTATAAAATATATATCTGGGATATTGTATTTTTTAATTATTAAAGCTTGAACTACATATATCCTGTTAGTGATGTGCCCTAGGCTAATTATGTAATGACTACATATTGATTTTATTACTTTTGCATTTTATTAATAAATAGGCATTTTCATTATTGTTTTTTATTCTAATTCTATGAATAGTTAATTCTATCTAAGGTCATCAAGTATGTGACTTGATAGTAAAACTCTTAGGTGAAAATTGAATTATATTCTAAATTATCCCTAGTTGGTCATTATTATTGGGATAATGATGAATGAAGACTAGTATGAAGTTTGACTGATGATTATGTTTTACTATTATGTGTATGAGATATTAAGTCAACTCATAGATACATATTTAAGAAATGATGTTTTGAATTGACCCAATATGAGAATACTGCATGGATAATTGTCATAAGTGATTCTCATCACAATAGTATTATCCTAGTCCTCTGACCTGAAATCACCATGGTTTTTTATATGACAAGTTCTATATTTTGACACAATCTAACATTATCTTTAACAGGATGATGCAATAGATTGTTGTTGGATATAGAGTGAATCATGTGAGGAATATGAGTGATTAAGAAGGAATTTGTCCCTCATTTATTTTGAGAAAGATATATGTGGGCCCCTCGATAAGTTAGACTGAAGAAAAATGTATGGCCATACTGGAATGAATTGATAAGGGTTATCAATATCAGTCTACTTAAGATCGAGAAATAATATGATTGAATAGTATAAGGATGATATAAACCATGCTTTATGTTCAATCAAGGTATTTAGAGACAAAAGGACTTTAATACTTATTGTGAATTAGGTTATGTCGGATTATTGACATTCGCATAACTTGGGTAATCATAATGTCTTGCTAGAGGCCACTTATGATTTGTGGGCCAGAAACAGAATTTCAAGCCTACTACCAACGTTATGTGAACCTACAGGGTTGCACACTTAGAACAGACCAAGAACGAATTTTGGGTTAACTGTGTCTAGGTTCGATGAACCTGATAATGTCTAGATTCAATGTACTAGATATGTCTAGGTTCATTGAATCTTATATTATCTAGATTATCTAAATCATATTCGAATTACTGATATTATCTAGATTTTCTAAATCATATTCGAATTACATACATTATCTAGATTCTCTGAATCATATTCGAATTACAGTTTACCCTAGTCAAAGTCTGACTCTATCTCGAAGTCAATATATATATATCTGTTTTAGGGTGTCTAGTCGAATTAAGAAGAGAAAAGGCGTTCTCTCATTCTAAAAGGCAAAAGACATTAAAACCCTAAAAATTAGAAAGAGTCATTTAATGCAAAAAGAGGGTGCTAGCACACCAATTTGTTTTTGAGAGAGTCTGTTCGTGTGGATACCTGCAGAGGACGTTGCTCTAAGTAACAACATCTGAATCCGATTTCGATTACTAAAAGCTCGAGTTAGGGTGTCACCGGAGTAAACCCGCTCTCTCCCTTCCAGAATGTTGCCCATTTTGTCATCCTGGTAAGATTCCATGACTTTATTATCAATCTAATCGAATTGCATGGATCCTGCGAGGGTTTTGTGGGAATTAATTTTTAATTTTTAACTGCGTATTTAAATCATAAAATCCAACAAAACCCAATAGTTTCCTTATACGGACCGATCAAAAAAGTTTGAAATTCCTCTTGGAACAACAGGTGGTCGGTGAAGCTCATTAGAAATGGCTGTCTAAGCTATTAGGTTATGATTTTGATATCCAATACAAACCAGGATTGGAAAACAAAGCTACGGATGCCTTATCATGACTTCCAGCGGCTACTTTATTAAGTGTATTGACTACTCCGATGGTTCTCAACACGGAAGAAATAGAGCAACAGGTGGATTTAGATGAGCACCCGGCTCGCATCAAGGTTGACCTACAGCAAAATCAACAAGCACACCCAGGATTTTCCTTGGAACATGGGCGGTTACTACATGAAGGATGTTTAGTGATTCCAAGAGGATCCCCTATGGTCACAGAGCTGATGCGGGTGTATCATGATAGTGCAGTTGGAGGTCACTCTAAAGTATTGAAAACGTATCAGCACTTGGCAGCTAAATGGTTTTGGTTTGACATGAAGTCAGATGTGATGTCCTATGTGGCAAAATGTGTAGTGTGTCAAGAGAATCAGTACATGGCATTGGCACCTGGAGGGCTATTGCAACCATTGCCACTTCTAGAAAAAGTATGAGAGGATTTGACTATGGATTTTGTTAAAGGCCTACCCAAGTCAAAAGGATTCAGTGTTATCCTCGTAGTAGTGGATTGACTTAGCAAATACGCTCACTTCGTGCCATTGTGTCATCCATTCTTAGCCATCATTGTAGCCGCTACTTTTGTTAAAGAGATAGTGCAATTACATGGGGTCCCACGGACTATAATCTCTGACCGTGACCGGGTATTCTTGAGTATGTTCTAGACTGAGCATTTTAAGCATTTAGGCACCACTTTTAAGTGAAGCATGGCATACCATCCGCAGACTGATGGAAAAACTAAGCTAGTTTATAGATGCCTTAGGACTTATCTATGGTGTTTCGCTTCAGATGTGCCAAGCAGGTGGGTGAAGTGGTTACCTTGGGTGAAATTTTGGTACGATACGCCCTTCCATAAGGCTACCAAGAGCAGCCCATTTCATGTCTTATATGGACGGGAATCTCCACCTTTGATTTGCTACGATCTTGGAGCTTCATTGGTGATCTCAGTCGACCAAGAGCTACAAGAGTGGGACATAATGCTCGACAATCTCAAGCAACACTTGGCAAAGGCATAGCAGAAAGTGAAGTTAGTGGCTGATGGGAAGAGACATAAGTAGAATTTAAAGTAGGTGATCTGGCGTATTTGAAGCTACAACCTTATCGCCAGAAATCTCTTGCACAACGCCTCGATGAAAAGCTGGCTCCATGATTTTATGGTCTTTATGAGATTATAAAACGAGTTGGTTCCATAGGTTATCACCTTTGGCTGCCACCAACGGCGGTGATACACCCTGTATTTCATGTTTCATAGCTTCGAGCTATTGTAGGAGCCACTAAAACAATTTCTTCTCTGCCGACCCAGCATACTTCAGAGTTGGAATTAATTTCTCAACCTGCAGCTGTGCGTGGAGTCTACGAAACTACTCAGGGGGCTAAGGCCGACATGGAGTTGCTTATACATTGGGATAATCTTCCGGAGCATGATGATACCTAGGAATTGTTTGATGTCATTACCACTCAATTTCTTGACTTTCAACTTGAGTAAATGTGCATTTTTGGGCAGGGGGTACTGATGTAGCTACTAGGTCTCCAATCAAAATTACTTAGACAAGGAGGAGGACAAGGAAGAAAATGGAATCAAAGGGGGGTCTTGCTGCTTTGGGAGTGGAGAATAATGGACTATTTGCTGAGATGGTATTGTCCAGGTGTTCTAATGTAGAAAACAAGGATGCTGAGCTGGATCATGTGCTGTCAAACGGAGAAAAATTAGTTATGAACGTGGCCTCTGGGTTTTGTGGAACCCTTGGTAACCGTGAGTAGGGGAGGGAAAATGGTAGTTTGTTAATATTGGGAAGAGTAAAATTTAGTTATGAGAATGTAAATATAAGCTGATGGGGAGAAGAAAAAAAGGAGATTAGAGTAATTGTGAGAAAGAAATGGTAGTCTAAGCTAGGAGTGCAAAAGGTCCCTCGAATACCTTTATATTTATAGTTTTCGTAACTTGTATTGACTAGATATCTCAATTCTCAGAAATAAATAAAAAAAAGAGTTGTTCCTGAGTTAAATTTTCTCTACTTACCTTTTTCTCTTACTGCCATACCTTTCAAGCGAGCTTGAGCGTACCATACATGTGCTTTTTTAATTAGAGCAAATGTACTTGGCTGCCACTGGGACGATGCTGTTGACACTGCTGTCCACTAATTGAACCAAATGCCCTCTAAAGTTTTGGAATTCAAAACTGCACTATAGGTATTGTTAGAACATGTCAACCTACCTTTTATACTCGTTATTCCACGACGTGTATTCATATGTATCGCGTTTGTTCATTTAAATAAAATCAACGGACAAAACTTGAACCTTACATTGATCGGTGTACTTTTTGTGGCATGGTACAAATGTAAAATGATATCATCGCTGTCACGTTCTTAGAATCAAAGCATTTTTGTTCTTCACTAGTATCAACTTCTCCTCTTCACGGGGAGACATGGGATGAAGAGCAGAAGTGTTGGGCCTGCCCGAAGGAAGATGTTGCTACAACACCACCAGAGATTTTTGTGCCAGACATTCTTGCAACAACAGCACCAGACGCTACTGTAACAATAGCGCCAAAAGACAATGCTACAACTGAAGACACTATTGACGCTGTTGCAACGGCTGGAGAAGATCACAAAATTGACTACCGCACTCCTTGTAAGGAAAACCCTCTACTCTATGTACTCGACAATGAAGACCTTAACCTGAGAATTACTACGAGGTAAATTCTCTTGTACCACCTTCTAGCCATGTTTTGGATACTCATGCTGGTTATAACTTACCTTTCAGGCATAATAGGGGTAAGCCCCTAGCTTGTTACTTGCCAGACACTGAAGATAAACAATCAAAGTACCTGATCTCTGATTATGTCACTGCTCAAGGACTATCTAAACCTCTCAAAGTCTTTACAAAGAAGCTGTCCTCTTGTCATATTCCTTATGGAGTTCATGAAGCCTTAGCAGATCCAAAATGGTCCCGAGCAATTCAAGAATAAATGGAAGCACTACAAAAAAATCAAAACATAGGATCTTGTCTCACTAGCAGAGGAGAAGAAAACAATCAGGTGTAATTGGGTGTTTTCTATCAAATCTAAGGCAGATGAATTTATCTAACGATACAAGACGAGGCTGGCTGCCAAAGGCTATACACAAACATATGAAGTAGACTATCAAGAGACATTTTTTCTAGTGGCAAAATTAAACACTGTTAGAGTCTTGTTATTGTGGTAGCAAACTTAGATTGGCCATTACATCAATTTGATGTGAAGAATGCTTTTCTTTATAGAGATCTTAAGGAGGAGGTATATATGGTTATCCCACCAGGCTATATTTCATCACTCGCTACTGGAATTATGTGCAAATTACGAGGAGCTTTATACGGACTAAAATAGTCGCCGTGTGCATGGTTTGGCCATTTCAGTATAGGTATGAAAACTTATGGTTTTTGGCAAAGCAACTCAGATCATACTCTCTTCTGAAACAACAACAAGGGAAGGTAACTATATTGATAATTTATGCAGATGACATGATCATCACAAGAGATGATGAAGAAGAAATCTATAAGCAGTAGAAACAGTTGGCTACTGAATTTGAAATGAAGAACCGGGCAGGACTCAAGTATTTCTTGGGAATCAAAGTGGCAAGATCGAGACAAGGCATCTTTCTTTGACAAAGAAATTATGTACTAGATCTCTTAACCAAAGTAGGGATGCTTGACTGTAAGCCAGCCAACACGTTGATGGTTCAGAATAAAAAAACTTGGAGAATATTCTGATCAAGTATTAACCAATAAAGAGAGGTATCAACGATTAGTGGGTAAGTTGATTTACCTATCCTATACACGTCCAGATATTTTTTATGTTATTGGTGTAGTCAGTCAGTTTATGCACTTTCCAAGCGAAGACCATATGGATGCAAAGTTTTGAATAATTCGTTACCTGAAATTAGCTCTGGGGAGGGGGCTTATGTTGTCTAAGAATGGTCATTTAACTGTTCAGGGTTTTGCAGACGCTAATTGGGTAGGAAGCATATCTGATAGAAAATCTACATTGGGATATTTCACTTTTGTTGGTGGTAATTTGATTACATGGAGGAGCAAGAAGCAGAAAGTGATAGCATTGTCAAATGCCAAGGCCGAGTTTCGATAAATAGCTAAGGGTCTTTGTGAACTTCTTTGACTTAGAAGATTACTATCAGAGATTGATTTTGCTCTGAATTCATAAATGAATTTGTATTGTGATAATAAGGTTGCTATTAAAATATCCCATAGCCTAGTTCAACATGACCGCACTAAGCATATTGACATAGATCGAGATTTTATTGAACGGAATCTTGATAAAGGAGTGATTTATTTTCCTTTCGTCAGGTTGGAGGATCAACTTGTTGATATACTTGCAAAAGCAGTATTTAGCAAAAATTTCCATAGCTCACTTAATAAGTTGGGCATCGAAGACATCTTTACACCTGCTTGAGGGGAGTGTTGACGTGAGCTATCTTATTGAGAATTTGTAGGAATCAGTAGTTGACTTATTTGTATATTCCATATCTGTATATATCCCAAATTTTTATGGGATTCCTTTTTTTATTTATTTTGTTGCCATAGTTAGCTTCGTATCAGTGGTCACCCACATTAATATTTTTTATATATACGTGCTCTGTACCTTGAAAAGGAGTATATAGAAGAACATTTTATTAAAAAAAAAAAAGTTGACACAAGTCACTGCCAATATGTTGGTTTAATGCCATGTTGGAGTCTTACAGTCATTGCTAGACTATCACTTGACATTAAAAACAATGCTTAGCGTGCTATTGGAGTTTAATACTACCATTAATAAATAAATTAATAAATAAAAAATAGACTCCACATAAGAAGATCATAGCATTAGTGTGCAGTGTTAAACACCACTGCTACTCTTTAGCATTTTTTCATTATATAAAAGTACGAGTAAATGCGAATAGGAATGTTCATTTAAGACTCTACAAGCTAGCTCCACCTCTCAGATGAGAATTGCATCACCCTTGTCCCAACAAATGTGTTAATGGTAGGGTAGGTGCAGGGTTGTCAATTTTTTGGCCTAGCCTATGATCCGTGTCTTTTGGTTTCGGGCAAAAAAATTCAGCCCAAACTAGAACTGGCCTAGGCCGGTCAGCCTGCTTAAAGACTTTTTTTTAATTTTTTTTGAAATTCCCTTATAAAAATTTTAGTAGCCCAGGGTTGGCCTAGCTATAGGCCTATGTAGACTTCAAGCTGGGTTGGGCCTCCCTTTTCATTAACCAGGCTGGGATGGCCTATTTATTCCTTTTGGCTAAAATGGGTTGGGCCACATGGTCCAAATTGACACCTTTAGGTACATGTGGACTTTTTTCTAGACACTCTACATTGAGTGATAGGCTGCAAGAAACAAGCCTTCATATTCAATATCCAAAAAGCTCACTCAAAATTTGAACCTGAGATTACAAACCCACTATAATACTCTATTATAATTAGGCTACCATGCTTGGTTATTTGCAACTCATTTCCATTGTTAGTTAACTTTTGTTTAGAACTTCAGTTGTAATTGATGTTTTAAGTTCAAGGACCTGTTGGGGAGGCCTTTTTAAAAGTTACTTTTAGCTTATTGAGTCAAAAAGTTACTTTTAAAAGTGTTTGGATAGCCTATTAGAAATACTTTTAGAAGTACTTTTGTTTTCTAAAAGTTCTTCTTTTCAAAGGTACAAATTATGTTTTTTGAAAAAAAAAAAAAAAAACACTTCTCAAATTGACTTTGAAATTTGTTACAAAGTGTTAATAATACATATAAGTTTAAATATTGAGTAACTTAAAAAAATTTAAAACCATTTTGACATGCTAAAACTTTTTTAAAATATAGTTTCAGATACTTATTGAAAAGTTATAGCTTTTGTTTCTTTTTTTCTGTTAACTAAAGGCATAAGCAGATGTTGTACCAAACAGGCCCTATGAACTATAACACGTTAGAGCTTTATATTATAGTAACTTTTTAATTTTTTTTGTAACTGCTGAGAGCTTCATACTGTTTACAGTTGTAACTGGTGGATTAAAACTAAAATTCTAAACACACCTTTAATATTTATTATACAAATTGATAGATATGCTTGACAAGTACTAGTATATTGAAACTCCTTTGGTCAGGATTAACTAAATAATAATGGTTGTTGATCATCTCTCTTCACATATTATTTAACATTTGGTTTTTGATGCCATTTTAAAAAAAAATTCATTGTTAAGTACTTATTTTTTAGCCATCAAACTTAAAAAAATATTTTTTATTAACTTTTATAATTTTAAATCATGCACTGATAGTGAGTTCTCACCCCAAAAACAAAAAGTTCCCCCGTTAAAACATCTACCAACCAACCAAACATCTTTTTCTAACTTTTTTTGTCTTCCTCTTTCTAATAATAATCATTAATCTCTTGGAATGAACAGGTGGCAGAGATGATTATGGTCTCATCTGGATATGACATGGTGAAGCCCGCGTCCGCACACCAACCACACTCACAAACTTGCAATCCGATTGTGGCTTTTTGACAAATCAAGGAATTTGCAATCAATGGGGCATTGCTGGGTACGACTACCAAAGCAGCGGCATTTGTGCCCATCACCGCCCGTACACCATTCAACAAAACATAAATGTATTTTCACACACTCGTAATGTGTGATACAAGATATAATGTCATGTTCGTTTTAATAGTAAGTGTTTGCTGCAATCTTACTCCGGAAATTGCTAAGAATTTTTAGAGATGTTTGGCCGGTGATAAAAATTATTAGTAAAAATTATTTTTATTGTAACATGTAAAAATTTTAAATTATTATAATTTTTTTTTTGTTATAATATGTAAAAATTTTACATTATTTATAACTGAGTTTGTGGTTCAAACCAACCTTAATCAAACACCCTCTTAGTTTAATTCCTTTCTTTTTTTTAACTCTTCGTGCAAAAATTCATGATATATTTTCAAATTCAACCGGCGACTGCATATTCATCTTGTAATATATCTAAAAAATAAAAATAGTAAACAGAAAGTGAAAAAATCTATCAACAAAAAATTACAATATTTGATTCATCCTAGTTTCTTTTGTGGCATGTTTAGAAAAGTAGTTGAAACCAACAGTTTAAAAAATTAATAATAAAAGCCCTCACATGTTATAAAATAAATAGTTTAATCTACCCTCTCAAATACATATTCTAGTTTTGCTTGAAATTAATCCCAAGAGAGACCGTTGTTTTTTAAAATAATAATAATACTAAATAATTAAATAAACAATAAAAAGGATTTTTTGTGGTTTGGCTTGAAATCCCAAGAGAGATAGCTGATTGTCCATCAGATATCACCATTTGCTTAAAAATTACCACAAATTAGTTTAAAAAACAAACAAAAAGGAGCATCAGGTCATGGACATTGAGGTTATAATATGAGAAGTTCCATTCTAAAAAAAAGACAGAAAAATAGCTTAAAACCCCAAAGTTATTACAGGGATGAGTTGTAGGTACCTGGATCTCAGTGGTGACAGGGTATTCATCCATATCAACATAATTCTTGTTGATGGATTCCATGATGAGCTTGTCACATTCCGGCTCCATCCACGTCGTCACAAACGACGCCAAGTTCAGCCTTGCGGTGCCGTCCAGCATTAGCTCGTCGTTTATGATCTGGTACGCTGCTTCCTTTGGTGTGGACTGCTCCGGCATCTTCCATTTCGGCAGTGGACACCTCAAGTATCTCGATGCGAACGTCGCGTGCACGAACTCATCGTCATCATGCTTCTCTGATATTGATCTTGCCCTTGTGAGCACCATGATCCTATAGATGATATGATATGATCTCTTTCTCTCTCTCTCTATGCCTTTTCTTAATATATGCTGGAGAGTGAGGAAGTATGAAGAGAATATATGGTGGATGTTCAAGTTTGAGGATGAGATTTATAGTGCTTATTATCCTCCTACTTTTTGGTTTTTCCGAAAAAGAAAAAAAAAATGGAAGAAAAAGCTGAAAAGTTTGAGATTGTTTGGAATGGTTGAAAAATAGGGGTTGTTTTCGACTCATTTATTTCAAAAGTTTGTGCTTTTTATTATTCATTAAATATGCATTTGTCTTTTTTATTTACCCTCGAGCCTTTTATTTAAGAGTAATAAGTTATGAATTCTTTCATGAATTAAATTATTTTAATACTAAACGTGGGTCTGGTTCGGTGTGAAGGCATTTTCCAGAAGGTGGGGAGCAGGGTGATGGGTGTAAAACTGACAGACAATAATATTTTTATTTATTTGACGGTGGGCCCATAAAAATCCAACTAAGCATCCATGTAGACACCACATCGTGGTGGGGTGGGCCACCTCTGTACCTCCTAGTTAACATGTTGAAAAGCTGTCGTGAAATTGAAAGGGTTTTTTCCCTGCACCATCTAGATAAAGAATATTAATTCTAGTTTTGGCCTTTTGGGAAATAACAGTTGCTTTACTTTGATTTGTTAATTTTTAACTGATACGCTAGTGGTTTTAAATTTTGGGTTACACTAATTGCACCTCTAAAACAAAAAACGAAAAAAAAAATATGAAATTCATTAGATAAAGTGCACGCAATCCGGTTTAAAATTAATCTAAATCAAACTATCAAAAAAAGTAATTTTATTATATCATTACTTATCAACAAATAACATGTGCCTCACCTAAAACAAAAAAAAAAAAATTGGTTAGATTTTTAACATATCATTAGCTTAATATTTAAAAAGTTTCAGACCATTAATATGTTAATATAAAGTTTAGAGATTAAAGTAAAACAACTGTAATTCTCCAAGCATAAAAAAAATTAAAGTAGTCCATTAAAAAGTCTCGATTTATGTTTTTCTTCTGCTAAATAAAAATAAAACCACAACAATTCCAAACATTTCACTTACATCGTACACCCGGCCAATGAAAATTCAACAATTAGGCAGTTTTGTCTTTGTAGCATTTTGTATTTATTCTCTTTCCTAACAGTATTGCATAAATTATTGAGACAAAAAGCACCATAAGTACTCTATCTAAATCCATTAATTAATCAGCCAATTTTTACATAATGTTATTTTTAAGCTTAAATTTTATCTTCTACATTTTATTCCTTGGTATATTAAATGACGCTATTTGTTGCTTATCAAGTATATAATATTATACGAAAATCACAATGCTCGTGTTGGTTATTTATTTTTTTACACAATGTTGAACGTATTAATCACGATGTCCGTGCATACTCAAATATGATTCGGTTTACTTGTAAGTTTTAATAAGTAATTATTTTAACTTCCGTTAGTTTTTTAAAGATCTATCTTCTGTTATGTTATATATATACTTCTTTTGTTTTTTAAGTTCAACATATTATATGTATATATTTAATATTGATAAGTTATTACTATTAAAAAATATTTTACAGAAATCACTTCGGTTTACTTTATGAAGTAACTATTCAAAAGCAATTACTTTATTTACCATAAAAAAATTGCTTGAAAAATCACTTATGCTATATTGTTTATTATTATAGAATCGCATTCGTTCAACGATATATACTTTACCCAAAAACGAAAAAAAAAAACAAAAAAAAACAAAAAACAAATAAAAAACAAGCAGCGAGCTTCCATTACACACACACACACACAAAAAAAAAAGCCATTGTCAACAATTAATTAAATTAAATAAAAACAAAGAATAAGCTGTAAATTAAATGTATAAGATAATATTTTAAAATTTTTTTTTTTTAAAAAAAAAGAGAACTTTTTAAAGGTTTTCAAGGGATTGAGATTAATAACTATGGTGTTTTTGCCTTAGCAATTAATGCTTTATACATTAAAAAAAAAAAAAAGAATGATAATTACAAAATACTAACATAAGCAAAATTATCCAAATATTAAATTTTTAATGAGCAGGTGTACCACATAAACAAATTGAATAATTCAATATATAAGAAACCCTTTGAAAATGATCATCCTCTCCCTTTTCTTTCTCACTTGTTTTTTTTCCACCTGATGAAATGCATAAATATTATTTAGTCTCAGAGAAATATGAGATATAAAAATGAGATGGTGGATTAGAATTAATCTAAATAGTCTGTAGTAACTAATCAAAGTTTGGGATCTTTAATTAAATATTACAAGTATGGTTTAATCTCATTTAGAATGAAATAGTCATTATTCGGACTATTAATGTAGAGACATTGATTAGAGGTACTTTATATAATGAGATTATATAGGACTGGACCAAATAAATTATGAATCTCTAATAATCATCCATTACAAATAGAGTATTCAAATTTATCACATGATGATCATATATTTGAAAGTCTTAATCCTGAGTATTTATCAAACTACTATCTATGATATTATGTTTTTTTACTTGCATGGTAAGATTTGTCTAAGGATAGATCATAACTTAGTACATTGGAAACATAATGTAATAAATAGTTGGGAATAATATTATACAGATATGGAATCCATTCATTCCTTATGAAAGTTAGAAAAATAGTTCTCTTGAGTGATAATTTAAGGTTTGAACAGTAGAGCACTCGTTCATAATAAGATTATGAATTAACTGTTCATTAGAGAATTATTAGAACTCAAGAATAAAGATGTAATAAGAGAGGTGAACGGATATTGAACCTAGCTCTTATTATGACCTATTTATGGATGACTGACTTATATATAATGATTATATCAATGGACTACTCGCTTATTTTCTTTCAGTAATTTTACTACAATCTCAAGAGTTCAGTTTCAAGTGTTTAGTGTCAAGTGTTTAGTGGAATAACACTAAAACTAATAAATTTGGCACATTAATCAAAGAATGTAATTAATTGTCAAATTTATTGGAGCTTGGGTTATAGGTCCATAGGTCCCCAATACCATCTCTGTAACACTATATTGGATTTATGCATAGAATGAATTATATATATTTAGTTTAGAATTATTAAATTCTAAATTAATTATTTTACACTTGAATTATTAATGTAACATAGAAAAATGTTCTCTATGACACATAATATAATGTGATAAATGTTATCACATTTAACTAAGCATTAGTTAATTAATTAATTGATTAATTTTAAAATCTATTCTTAAATAAATGTGATTTATTTTTGAATTTAGATTTAGATGTATATATGTATATGCTTTTGAACCAAATCTTTTTACATATAAGATTTTATAATATATTAATATATATATATATATATCTATATTAAAGTAAACGAAGTTTTGGTTTACAATTTTTTAACTGTTAAACTTTTATATATATATATACATATATATATTAAAAAAAACGTGAACTTCACGCTAACGTGAAGTTCATGTTTTACATATATATTAAAAAATAAAAAAAGGAAACGTGAATGTTTACGTTTACCTGTATATATATGTGTGTGTGTGTGTGTGTGTGTGGTTAAAAGTTAAAAGAATCACAAACGTGATTCGATTAATAATAAAATAAAAAAGGGAAAGGAAAAAGGTAAGAATCATGTAAAATATATCATTTCCCTATATATTTGATATGGTGATTATTTGAAATTAATTGAAAAATTACTAATGGCTCAAATATAAAAAAGGAGAAATAATAGTTATCTTAAGAGATTTTTCATTCATGTAACTTTTGCTAAATACTCAGAGAGAAAAACTGAGAGTTCTTTTCTGAAAAAAAAAAAAAAGGTCTGCTATCTTATGTATTAAGTACATAGCAGATTCAGAAAAGTGTGAGGAAAATTTATTCTTGCAATTTGACACCCACTCGTCTTTCTATTGGTGCGGAGGATTGGATTGGAAGATCGTGGTGTCAAAGAGGAAAGCTATGATACCCTGATAGTCTTCAAAAAGGTTAGTAAAATTTCTAAAGCTTTCTATTATTAAAATTATATAGTTATTCCCGATGAATAAAGTTTTTTTTTCGAAAATTTTTGTTTGTCAACGATCCGTTCCTTTCGCTACGTTTCATATCTTAATTCCGACAAATGGCATCAGAGCAGGTTGTAGCATATATAATTTTAATTAACATGATTTTATTTTGATAATATCATGTTTTTTTATGCATGTTTGTGGGCACTTTGCATCTTTGTAATTTTCATTTATTTGATGAATGGTTATTTAATGAATGAATTTTTGGTCGTTAATTATATGGTCTTTTCAAATTATAATTTTATTTTCAGTTTGATTAAATCAAATCTGTGTAAACCCATAAAAAAAAGGTATAGGCTTTTTTTGTAATTTATTATTATTTATTTTCAATTTTATTTTCTTTTCTCCTCTCCTTCACCTGCTATACTTGAATGGTCATATCATAAGAGGGAAGATACTAATTGCACCTGCATATGGGCTTCTTCAATAAAAAAAAAAAAAAAAAAAAGTAGCTGCACAAGGAGCGATGAAAAAAAAGAAGTCCATTGGATCTTTTGGCCCAGTTGAGAACTTTGAGCTTATCAAATTTCAAAGGTAACCTAGTAGATTGTTGCACGGTAAACCACCCAATGAAGACTACAAAATTAGAGCAGAGAATTATGTATAACTTACAAGAAGACCTTTGTAATTTTTTTTCTCTTATTTTTTTTATAGGTTGTAATTTTAATTATTCAAAAGGACCCGGTCAAAAATTCATTGTTTATTTTCATGCTTTATTTTCATGTGATGATTGTGATGACATGTTCATACATTATAACACGTCATCTAAAAAAGTGCCCACTTATAGTTATTGTAACATGACATGCATACACTTGCATATTATTATTTTTTTATAAAGGTGTTTATAAAATGATTTAATATGTGTTAGAATTAATTTAATGAGATTAAATTAATTGGGTTAATTTTATAGGATCTTAATTTATTAATCAACCAAATAATGTGAATTTAGTTTTAATAGTTAAGACTTGGTAAAATTCACATTAGTTCTAAGTTATCTAATTTTAAATTGTTTAATGTTGGGTAGGTTAGACAATTCATAATAAATTTAGATTTTTAGAAAATCTGGTAATTTGTTTAAGTGTAAGTAAAATGGGATTCTATTAACATATAATATAACCTAGTAATTAAAAATTGTTTTTATTTACTAGAGTTATGAAATATATGATTTTTATAAGATAAAACACATCTTTTAAAATAATGAATGGGAGAAGGTAATATGACAATATAACATGCGGTCTCCACTATTAGCACAACACTGTGAGATTTAGGTGGCGCCTCGCGATGATTTGATTTTGTCCTCCCTACGAAGGGTGTCCATATAAATCGATAACAAGGTTGGCTTCCAAGAGATAGGATTTTACAATGTATTTCAAAATTGACCTACTCTACGGCGGCAATTTTGAGTTAAGTTGTTAAAATCTAAAATAGTAAGTCACACTCATAAGGATATAATTAAATTATTAATTATATCTTAACCAAATATAAATGGTTATTAATAAATATAGAAAATATGAGATATTTTGAATATATTTATTAATTGAGAATGTCTTAATTCAATTCATAAATAATTTGACCTATCCTACGGCGGCACTTTATTTATTAAAATTGAATAATCGTAGAATTAGTAAAATATTTTTTGTGTGTGTGTTTTTCATATGCATCATGCATCATGTTTACTATTCCAAAACATATATTTATGATGTTTATGCAACCATTTAATTTATGTTATTTTATTTATTTATCACAGCAACAATGTCTAATCCAATCATCGCTATTCTCTCAAATGAAAAATTAACCGGAGATAATTTTGTCAAGTAGAAGGGTAACATAAACATTGTACTAATTTGCAAAAATTACAAGTTTGTCCTGACGGAAGAATGTCCTCCATCGCCTGCTGCCAATGCTGCTCATAATGTACGAGAAGTATATAATCGTTGGGGTCAAGGCAAACAACAAGGCCCGCTGTTTTCTTTTGGTTGGCATGTTTGACGTGCTTAGGATGAAGCACAAAGCATGGAGACCGTTTATGAGATAATGCAATCTCTACAAGATATGTTTGGTAAACCTTCTAAAAAGGCACGCCACGAAGCCGTTAAGGCAGTAATGAATGCCAAAATGAAGGCAGAGATTTTGGTCAGAGAACATGTTCTCAACATGGTTAATTATCACCATGAGGCTGAGGTGAACAAGGTTGTGATAGATGAAGCCACACAAGTCAGGATGATTTGTAAACCCTCTCCCCTGTGTTCCTTCAATTCAAAAGCAACTATTTCATGAACAAGCTGAAATATAATATGACTAAGTTGCTTAATGAGCTATAAACCTTCAAGTCTATTTCGAAAAAAAAAAGACTAAAGAAGGTGAGACTTGCAGAAGCTCAACCCTCCTCTTCTACTTGAAAGAATAAGAAGAAAAGGAGCACTGCAGGAAGTGGTAAGTCTAAAAATGGAGGGCAATCTAAGAAGAACAAAAGCAACAACAACAAAATGAGCTTAAACCAAAAGAAGCCTAAAGGAAAATGTTTCCACTGCAGCGTACTTGGGCACTAGAAGAGAAACTACAACAAGTATCTTTAAGAGCTCAAAGAAAAAAAGAACAATAGTAAATCATATTTATTCGTTTTAGAAGCTTGTTTAGTTGAAGATGATACTTCACCTTGGATAATTGATTTAGGGGCAACTAATCATGTTTATTCTTCTTTGCAGATGCTTAGTTCTTCAAGGGAGCTTGCTGACGAGGAACAAACGATGAGAGTGGGAACGGGAGAGGTTGTTTCGACAAGAGCAGTGGGAGTTGTTAAACTTTATTTTAGAAATAAGTTTTTAATTTTGGACAATGTTTATTACATTCCTTGTTTTTGTAGAAATTTGATTTCTGTTTCCAAGTTGTTTGAACAAATGTTTAATGTTTCTTTTAATAATAATTATGTCAATATTTCTAGAAATAGTTTGAATATTTCTTTTGCGCATCTGAAAAATAGGCTTTACACTTTAAGGCCCAACAAAAAATCACTGCTTAATACCGAAATGTACAAAGTTGAACAACCAAAACCCAAGAAGCAAAAGATTTCTTCTAATAATGAAACATACCTATGGCACCTTAGATTAGATCACGTTAACCTGGACAGAATTAACATACTAGTAAAGGATGGTTCTATAAAAGAACAAAAAGTTAGTTCTCTACCAGTTTGTGAATCTTGTCTTGAAGGTAAAATGACAAAAAGGCCTTTCTCTGCAAAAGGCAAAAGGGCCAAGGAACCACTTGAGCTAATACATTCAAACGTCTGCGGTCCATTGAATGTACAAGAACGTGGTGGTTAGGAATATTTCGTGATATTTATTGACGATTATTCAAGGTATGGTTATATATACCAATGCAAAGGAAATCTGAAACTTTTGAAAAGTTCAAAGAATTCCAAGCGGAAGCTGAAAAGCAATTAGGAAAGACGGTGAAGAGTCTTCAATTTGATTGAGGAGGAGAATACCTTGATACTAAATTCAAGGATTATATGATAGAACATGGTATTCTATCACAACTCACCGTACCTAAAACACCACAACAAAATGGTGTTGCAGAGAAGAGAAATCAAACGTTGCTAGATATGGTGAGATCCATGCTCAACTACTCATCATTACCCACTTCATTTTGGGGATATATACTACATGCTGCATCTTCTAAACATAGTTTCATCTAAGTCTATTCCAAAAACACCTTTAGAGTTATGGAATGGTCACAAACCTAGTATGCGACATGTCCGTATATGGGGGGTCCAGTACATGTGCTGAAAGGAAAGACCGAGAAGCTGAAACCATGTTCTGAAGTAAGCTTGTTTGTGGGATATCCAAAGGGAATGAGGGGAGGTTTGTTTTATAGTCCATAAGAAAAGAAGGTATTTATATCAACAAATGCCACTTTTCTAGAGAATGATTATATGACAAACTATAAACCTCGTAGCAACGTTCTATTTGAAGAGTTACTTTCTAATCAGATTAGACCGCAACTGACAACCGTTGTCGAAGGACAAAATGAGGAGACCACATCTCCCGATCAGAATGTCATACCACCTCGACGTAGTGGGAGGGTTGTGAGACTACCTGCTCGCTATAGGGAAATCAAAAAAGTATATGTTGCTATCCCTAATAATGGTGAGGATGATCCATTGACATTTCATGATGCATTGGAAGATTTTGAGAAGGAGAAATTGCTAGAGGCTATGAACCTTGAAATGGAGTCCTTGTACTTTAATTCAGTATAGGAACTTATAGATTTACCTGAAAGGATAAAACTCATAGGGTGCAAATGGATTTACAAGAAGAAAAGATGAATGAATAGGAAAGTTGAGACTTTCAATGCTAGGCTTGTAGCAAAAGGTTATACCCAAAAGGAGGGAGTTAACTATGAAGAAACTTTCTCACCCGTAGCTATGGTTAAATCCATTTGGATTCTTTTATCCATTGTTGCTTCTCTTAATTATGAGATATGGCAAATGGATGTCAAATCTGCCTTTTTGAATGGCTATCTTGAAGAAAGCATCTATATGGTGCAACCAGAAGGGTTTGTAGTAAAAGGTCAAGAGCAAAAAGTTTGCAAGTTGTAGAGGTTCATCTATGGACTCAAACAAGCTTCAAGATCTTAGAACTTGAGATTTGATGAAGTGATCAAATCTTATGGTTTTGATCAAAACATTAATGAACCTTGTGTATACAAGTACATCAAAGATAAGAATGTGGTCTTCTTAGTTCTTTATGTAGATGATATCCTACTCATTGGGAATGATATAGGCGATTATCTAATGTAAAGAAATGACTCACTAACTAATTCCAAATGAAATATTTGGGAGAGGCAAGTTATGTTCTTGGAATCCAACTCATAAGAGATCGTAAGAAAAAACTGTTGGCGCTGTCTCAGGCATTGTATATCGATAAGGTGCTTATCAGATTTTCGATATAAAACTCCAAGAAAGATAATTTACCTACACGTCATGGAGTTTATCTTCCAAAGGAGCAGTGTCCTAAGACTCCTCAAGAGGAAGAATACATGATACGGGTACCCTATGCATATGCAGTGGGAAGTCTAATGTATGCCATGTTGTGTACAAGACCTGACATTTGCTATGCGGTGGGTATAATCAGTCGGTATCAATCCAACCTAGGATTAGATCATTGGGTAGTGCTTAAACATATTCTCAAGTATCTTAGGTGTGACGACCGCCTTTTCGACTGTCACTAAACTTTCTTTAAACATCGTTACTTGTATAGTAATCTTACTTACTTAGTAAGAAAATACTGAATTACAAAAAACTTTCTTAATTAAAACTATTGCGACCTTCGTCACCATTCCTGTTGAGACTTCGCTCAACCTTTGTCTTTAAAACCATTTCAAACTGTTTCTTAAAACTGAATAAGAAACATTTACTAAAACATAACTTAAAACATTATTTCATAATTGTATAATACATTTAGTACAATGTATCGTAAAACTTTTGAAAACATTTCTTAAAACTCTTATTTCTTTAAAAACCTTGAAACCACTATATATTAAATAGTGTAAAACCTTTTCTTTGCATAGCGGAAGCAAACTATAGTGGTATCCATTCCCACATCTCGCATCTGCCCTTCCACAGCACCCAGCTCCTCTAACAGGTCCTACTTGTCACCCATATATTACCTACAGCATGAAAAACTTCTTATGAGCTTATGCTCAGTAAGTTCAAACATAAACTCACAAAGCGTTTAAACATACTTTAAAAACTTTCCTTATAACAACTTTTCTCTTGAAACATTTCTCATAAACATACTTCATAAAACATTTCTAAAATGTACCTTATAAACATTTCTAAAACGTACGTTTTCATAACACGTTTGAAACATTTATAAAACGTTTCTCATAAACGTTTCCTTAAAACATTTAACATCAATCCTTAGAATGCATTTCATAAAGCATCCTTTATAAACCCTTTTTGTATAATCATGAAAATCTTTTCATAAACAATTTATACAGAACATTCCTTAGAATGTTAATCATAAACATAAATACGTTTTTCATAAACGTTTAACGTAAAACATTTCTAAAAATGTCTTTCATAACATGACATATAAATACTTCATATAAAGGAATTCAAGTAGAATCAAAATGCATGATTCCGTTTATGCTCAATTATGAACTTTCAATTATGAGCATTTTATGAATACTCTTTTCTCACTGTACTTACTATTTTCATTTCTTAACTTTCTTATCTTGCTTTAACTTTCCATCCTTGTCCTTATCTTTCCTTATCTTGCATTCACTTTCCTTACCTTACTTTAGTGTTCGTACCATCTCATTAATCATGAGATCATATACATGATGCTTCCCTTGCGGAAGACTTGAGACCATCGATCACGTGGTCAAGTACCTCACATCTTAGAGGTTAACTTTAACTTTACGTTCAATACGTCATAACACAGAGGCTGGTACGACACTTTTCTTTTTATCCTTACTTTACCTTCTTATTATCTTTTGTGAGCATGTCAGATACAGTCACATCATATGCAAACACACTTACAATTTATACTTGTACTGTAAAATTCATTGCACAACAAATGCAACTTAATGCACAATAAATGCAACTCATTACGTAACAAATGAGTCATGTAATGCAACCACCTTTTATAGGTCATAACATATACTCTAACATTTATTGCATGACATATGCAACATGTAATGCAATCACATTTTGCAAATCACAACTTTTATTTCGCAACTTAACTTATTGCGTAACAATGCATCATAAAGCTTATAACTTGAACTATGAAACATTATGCATTGTTAAAATGCAAAGCAGGCTTTAAATACTTTCTAAATCATAACTTGTAATTTTAAACACGTTATGCATATCAATATGCCATAGACTTTAAACATAGTATTTGCAAATTCATTGCAAACCCCTCTTTGAATCTTTAAAACTTTTGCATAACAAATGCAAATATTCTTTAAAAGAAACTTGCATAATAATTGCAAGCTCATTTATAAACATATAGCAAAAAGATTTAAAAATCATTTACTTCATGTTGTAGGTGAGGTCTGAAACTTACCCGTACTATGCTCTAACGTTCTCTATTTTGTTCATGTTTCATTTCTTTCTCATTCCTTTTCCTTTCGTTAGTTGACTCCTGTGTCCTGATCATACGACAGCCGACTCTTTAATAATCTTCCTTTTTTATCAATCCACTCGATTGATAATAAAACGTAAACATTAAACATCTATTGTTAAATCTCTCGTCACACATGACGGTTATGTTACTTAACATATTATGAAACATTTTCCATCTAATAACGTTATGCTAAATCGGGGTATCCGACTCCGTTCTAGCCATTTTTGTAAAAATGATGATTTTGCCCTTGACGGGTTTTTCGCCCATTTTCTAACTTCACAAAACTCATTACGTAACTTAACATTCCTTTACATACATAATATGGAAAATTATCACTAAGAAACATTTCCCGACATCGGGTGTTTCGGGTCCGTTTTGGTCATTTTTCATAAAATGATCATTTTGCCCTTGGTCTCATTTTCCTTCATTCTTTCCTTAACTGAACTTTAAATCCTCAAACTTAGCATCTATCACAATGCATTATAATATAGTTCATACTGTAGGCGAGATTACCACTTACTTGGACTTCGGCTACGCGGGTCTGGTTGTACCTCGCTGTATCAACAGTATATGAAGCATCCTCGGTAGTGCTCCTCGAGCTACCATAATTGGCTAGGAGTGCTTCTTGGAGACCATACATTCTTGAACATGTCATTTTGGACTTCGATAATGCAGTCTGAATCACCTCGATCTGCGTGTAGTCAGTACCAGACGATTTTCATCAGAGTGGAATTAGCTCGAACAAAGGTCACCGTTACATTTAGAGCATCGAAACGAGTCTGGAGGCAGTCTCAAATTGTTGATCGGAGGTCCGGATCGTAAAATCCCACATTGGCCTTTGATCGACCGTTGACCGGTGTCAACTGGCCTTGTTGGTGGCTGAGCTTGAGCCTACTCCCCCTAAATCGACCCTCCTGAGTCATTGCTGGGGTCAATTTATCAATTTGGCCTCCATCCGCTCGAATCAAGAGTGGAATTCTCGGCCACAACTGGCAGCTCCGATCTCGGGTTCACGGCAGAGCTGTCACAAAATTGGCCTAGGGGAAACGTTCCCTGTGGCCTTTCTAAGCAATGTTGGGGTTGCTCGATTTTGTGTGGAACAGCAACTCCACCTCGCCCACAGCGGCGCTAGGTGGCAGAGGCCGTTCGTGCTCTTCCAAGGCTCGTTGCCCGAAATTGAGAGAGGCAAAACATTCCCCGCACCTCTCTGAATGTTTTGGGCCCTTCAATTTGGCTCCATGGCGGCGGGATGGCAAAGTTCAAACTCCTCACGACGGTGCGACACCAGCCCTCATCATTCTCCGGCAACTGGCAGCTGGGTCGTGCAATTAGGCGAGGGGTTTCACTCCCATCGCTGTCTGAAGTTTTGGTGGGGGCGGTGCACCTCACCGCCGCCGTAATCGACAGTTCCCACGGTGGTGCCACGACAGACCTAGGGCAACTCCGACAAGGCTTCTCCGGCAGGAATTGAGCTGGGAAAAAGATACCTTCTTGTTTCTCTCATTACACTGAGTCCATAGACACCAAAATCACCTCAATTTGTGGTCGGACGGAGGAGAAATCAGCTCAGAAAAAATGGGTTCCACCATCACTTTGGGCAGCGCGTGGGCCCTCCTTTGGTGGTCTTTTTGGCTGCTTGGCACACCATTGAGCTTAGCTCATCGAGATCTTTCCAACGGTGTAGGAGGTGTCGAAAACAGAGCTCAAAATCTCAAACTCATTTTTGTGAGGAGAGAGAAAGTAGAGAGAGAAAGTGAAGAGAAAGAAAGTGCGAGTTTATCCCAAATTTTTCCTTTTTTTTTCTTTTTTTTCTCTCTTTGCTTTTATATAAAAAAGTGTAATCTACACATTTTACACAGTCTAATTCTGTACTGTGTGACTTTACAATAGTTCAATTCTTACATTGCATTCTTTGACAGTGTAATTTTCATTCTGCATAATTTCATCAATGTATTTTCCTTACACTATATTATTTCAATACCATATAATTTTCATGTTATTATACAGTACTTTTCCTTAAATCACGTTTTTCTTCTCAATATAATCCTCAATTTAATGCATTTTCAGTGCATTAAAATTTTGGGTTGTTACATTAGGAGAATGAGAACCTATATGCTGGTATATTCCGGTGAGAATTTGATTCCTATTGGATACACTAATTCTTATTTTCAATCAGACAAAGACACGCATAAATCTACATCTAGATCAGCATTTACTTTTGGCGGTAGAGCCATAGTTTGGAGAAGCATCAAACAATCTTGTATTGCTGATTCAACTATGGAAGCTAAATATATGGCTGCTTGTGAAGCAGCTAAAGAAGTTGTTTAGCTTCGTAAGTTCTTAAATGATTTGGAAGTAGTTCCAGGCATAGATAAACTACTCACACTGTATTGTGATAGCAATGGTGCAATGGCAAATTCAAGAGAACCTAGAAGCCATAAAAGATAAAAGTATATAGAGAGAAAATATCATTGGATTAGAGATCAAGTACATCAAGGCGATGTGAAAGTTGTGAAGATAGCGTCAGAAAACAACCTTGCTGACCCTTTTACTAAGACATTACCTGCAAGAGCTTTGAGGTACACTTGGAAGACTTAGGTCTTTGAGACATGTCTCACCTGTTTTAAGGCAAGTGGGAGATTGTTGGGTTTGGTGTCCTAAAAGCTGTGACATTGTACATATTGTTAATAAATAAATAAAGTGACATTTATAATTATTTTGGTTACTTATATGTATTATAAATATATTTATAAACATCAAGAAAATTCCATGATTATTTATGTGACTATAAATTTAGCACATAAGTGTTATATGCTTAGGGATAAAATTTATAGATAATAATCTAAATAGTCCGTAGTAATTAATTAAAGTTTGGGATCTTTAATTAAATATAGCAAGTATAGTCCAATTTCATTTAGAATGAAATAGTCATTATCTGGACTATTAATATAGAGACATTAGATTAGAGATACTTTATATATAAATTTAGCACATAAGTGTTATATGCTTAGGGATAAAATTTATAGATAATAATCTAAATAGTCCGTAGTAATTAATTAAAGTTTGGGATCTTTAATTAAATATAGCAAGTATAGTCCAATTTCATTTAGAATGAAATAGCCATTATCTGGACTATTAATATAGAGACATTAGATTAGAGATACTTTATATAATGAGATTATATAGGACTGGACCAGATAAATATAAATATCTAATAATCATCCATTATAAATAGAGTATTCAAATTTATCATATGATGATCATATATTTGACAGTCTTAATCTTGAGTATTTATCAAACTACTATTTATGACATTATGTTTTTTTTTTTACTTGCATGGTAAGATTTGTCTAAGCATAGATCATAACTTAGCATCTTAGAAACATAATTTAATAAATTGCTGGGAATAATATTATACAGATATGGAATCCATTACTTCCTTATGGAAGTTAGAAAAATAGTTCTTTTGAGTGATAATTTGAGGTTTGAATAGTAGAGCACTCGTTCATAATAAGATTATGAATTAACTGTTCATTAGAAAATTATTGGAACTCAAGAATAAAGATGTAATAAGAGAGGTGAACGGATATTAAACCTAGCTCTTATTATGAACTATTTATGGAGGACTGACTTATATGTAATGATTATATCAATGGACTACTCACTTATTTTCTTTGAGTAATTTTACTATAATCTCAAGAGTTCAGTTTCAAGTATTTAGTGGAATAACACTGAAACTAATAAATTTGTCATATTAATCAAAGAGTTTAATTAATTGTCAAATTTATTGGAGCTTAGATTATAGGTTTATAGGTCCCCCATACCACCTCTGTAACATTATATTGGATTAATGCATAGAATAAATTATACATATTTAGTTTAGAATTATTGAATTCTAAATTAATTATTTCATACTTGAATTATTAATGTGACACAGAAAAATGTTTTCTATGATACATAATGTAATGTGATAAACGTTGTTACATTTCATTAAGCATGAGTTAATTAATTAATTGATTAATTTTAAAATCTATTCTTAAATAAATATGATTTATTTTTGAATTTAAACTTAGATATATATATGTATATGGTTTTGAACCAAATCTATTTATATGTAAGATTTTATAATATATTAATATATATATATATATTAAAGTAATCGAAGTTTTCGTTTAAAATTTTTTAATTGTTAAACTGTTATATATATATATATATATATATATATATATATTAAAAAAAACGTGAACTTCACGCTAATGTGAAGTTCATGTTATATATATATATATATATATATTAAAAATAAAAAAAAGGAAACGTGAATGTTTATGTTTACCTATATATATATATGTGTGTGTGTGTATGTCTAAAAGTTAAAAGAATCACAAACGTGATTCGGTTAATAATAAAATAAAAAAGAGAAAGGAAAAAGGTAATAATCATGTAAAATATATCATTTCTTTAATATCTAATTTGGTGGTTATTTTAAATTTAAAATTAATTAAAAAATTACTAATGACTCAGATATAAAAAGAAAGAGATAACAGTTATCTCAAGAGATTTTTCATTCACGTAACTTTTGCAGAATACTTAGAGAGAAAAACTGAGAGTTCTTCTTTAAAAAAAATGCCTGCTATCTCATGTGTTGACTACATAGCATATTCAAAAAAGTGTGAAGAAAATTTATTCTTAGAGTTTAACGCCCAATTGTCTTTCCATTGATGCGGAGGACTGGATTGGAAGATCGTGGTGTCAAAGAAAAAAGTTAGGATACCCTAATAATCTTTAAAAAGATTAGTAAAATTCCTAAAGCTTTTTATTATTAAAATTATATAGCTATTCTCAATTAACAAAGTTTTTTTAAAAAAATTTTTGCTTGTCAACGATTCATTACTTTCGTTGCTTTTTATATTTTAGTTCCAACAATTTAAACATTATTTTCAATAATAATTTCTTGTCATACTAATCTCAGTGTCTCTCTTTGATTGCACAGAACGTAAATTGGACGCTGCGGATGGAAATTCAACTGGGAATTTTTTATTTTTTATTTTTTGGCTGCCGAGATTGCAAGTAGGATTCAATAATGCTGCTTGTCCTTTCTTGGCCTTATCATACATACACAACCAAACCAATAGCTTTTACATTGAAGGGAGGAGTCTGCTGTGAGTTTTAGTTCCTTCCAAAAAAGGAAAAAAAAGGTGAATAGATTACATTGATATTTTTTGTGTTTTTATCAAAATAATATAGATATCCACTGAAGTATAACTAATCATATTGATATTCTTTGATATTTTAAAAAAAATTACAAAGAGACCTTTCTATAAGTTTGTAAGTTGACCATAAAAGTTAATCGTAAGTTTGCCGTTAGTTTTGTTCAAAGCTCTAAAGTTGCTCTTTCATATGTCAAAAAACGCTTTTAGTTATTTATATGATTAAAAATGACAATTTGAGCCATACTTTTGACATTATAATTGAGTTTAAATAATTTGTACACCCTTATAGTTATAAATTTCACTCTAACATAAATAAAATGCTTTTTTCTTTTTACATTTTTAAATTAGGCAATTATCATTTAAATACTATATTTAATAAAATTTTTAAAAAGAACTAAAAAAATTTAAAAAATCAAAAAAATATTTTTTTAAGCAAAAATAAAAAATAGATAAAATTTTAAAAAGGTTAAAATCAAACATTTATATATTTTCAAAAAAAATCCAGAAAACAAAAAACCTATCTACAATAAAAAAAAAAAAAGACACACCTAAAAATAAATTAAAAACCAAAAACAAAACACATCTATCTTTGCCTCTCTCTCTCTCTCTCTTAGTTTCTCTTTCTCTAGATCTCTCCTGTTCCCTCTCGATTTGGGTGATGCCAATGGGTGGGGTGGAGTGGGAGGGTGACAGGGAAAGGACGCGATGGTTAGGGGTGACAGGGTGGGGCTTGACGGGGTTGGCGACGAGGGCGAGAAGTCTGGGAGACTAGGATAAGGGGGTGCAAACGGGATGGGCGTCGGGGACGGGGAGGATGGAAGACAAGAGTTGCAGAGTGCGGCGAGGTAGGGGTACGATGGGTAGGGGGGACGGGGAGGGTGGGCTGCGTTGGGGTGGCCAACGAAGATAGGGAGGGTTGGCCGCATTGGGCTGGCCGATGCGGACAAGGAGAGTGGGCCAAAGGTTTGGGTGGCGCGATATAGAGGGTGGGTGACAGGGTGGTTGGGTGGTGGTCACGGTTAGTCTCCATGGCTGGTTCAGTGGTTGATTCTTTTTCAATTCAGATTTACATTTTTTTTTTTTTGTAATTGATCTAGATTGAGTGGCTGTGATTTAGTATTTTAAAGTCAATGACCGAAATTAAAAGGATATTTTTTTTTTATTTTCGATCAAAACTTGATGGAGTTACGTCGGAGGGGTCTTATTGTAATTAGCTCTGGTAAAGAAAGTGTCTTTATTATTTAAAAAAAATTACAAAATATCAGTATAATTTACCCCAAAAAATGGAAATGCGGGTTACCAAAGAGCCCCACCTTCATTTTGAGATGCCGCTTATGCTGCCCATTTCGAACTGTTTCCAAAAATATCTGTCAACTTTTGTGGAAGTGGAGATAGGAATCACAATGAATAATGACGTTCCTTTCAAAGATAAGACAATAGTGGGAACGTTATCCACTCGGTACCGATTTGATGTGGCGTTGGGTTATGGTACAAAGTTTATCGCAAGTAATCATTAGCATCTTTTTTTACCTTCAGTTGAAAAAAAAAATGGCCTTTTTTTTTTTTGTTTATAAGCAAAATTTGAATAAAAAAAAACAAAAAAAGAACTACAAATAATTATATTGACCTAAATATCCCTGCTAGTATCACGTAAGAAGGCTCAACTCAAATAAAAATTGGATCTATAAGTAAATTCAAATGGACCTAAAAATAAAAATGGATACGAAGTTCAAACAATGAGAAACCAAATAGGCACACCATATCGACCGCATATGTAGCTCTCGCATAATTGAGATCAAGAGATCAATGTGTTGGAAAAAATGAAATATTTGCACGGCGGAATGCTGAAATTTTTATACAACAGGATGCAAACTCATGTTGTTATGAATAATAATTATTACATAATTTAATATCAATCTCTCATAAGCAAAAACCAATCACCGCAACAGAAAACGTTTTAAATCTCTACCATCGGATCTTTAACATTAATCTCCTTCAACAAATTGTCATGTTCATAGGTACAACACAATAAGTCTTAAACTCTGGATTTCTCCTTCGAACCATTAAAGAGCTAGTGAGAATAAATTGCTAAAGGGGAGCAAAAAATTCTCTCTCTAGAATTTACTCTTACACAGTCCAAAAAAAATATGAAAACCAAGGTCTCTATTTATAGAGAAAAGTAAGAGGAGTCATTTTCAAACTAGGAATCCTATGAAATTTGTCTCCCGAGTTTGCAAGCAGTAAATGTCAACCATTGAGAAATTTTCCTGTGAAACACGCCACCTGAATTCCATATGGTGTTGGCGCCACATGTACTACCCATGTAGTCCTTTTTTTTTTTTCCAAAATAGAAAACTACTTTTTCTGCATTATTCAGAATATTACAATTTAATATTCAAATAAATAATTATTTAAAATCCTAAACTTTATTTGAACAACTTTTTCTTTAAGATGAATTGAACAATTAATTTCCTTAAACAACCATGTAGAACACAATACCTACAGTCTAATTGGACTACCCTTGGCATCAACAGTCCTACTAGACTGTTGTGTACTCCCAAATCGGGCTCAATAAGCCCAAACTAAAATACGTCTTGGATTATCTATAGTATTCGACCATTGCTTGCTCCGTAACTAAAGTTAGTGGGCTAGTTTTGAGACCCAATGGATATATACTATTGAGTTCTTATAATTATAAATTAATTATCCTAGATTATTTATTTATTAGTTATCAACTTTGGTGTCATTCTACTATAGACCCAAAGGTTTAACTCTTGATAGTGTATCGATTTATGATACTTCGATTAGTCTTATCCATGATCTTTCATATTTTATGTATTCCTGTAGATTATCCATAGCCGATTTAAGAACAAGTTTCTTTTTACCTTTCCAACTATTTTGTTCCAAAGTTTTGTTGTTTCATATATTTGGAAAAATTTCATTTATAACAAATACAAATACAATATCATCTAGTTACCAAATGTATTCAAAGGACCCTCACCTAGTTTTTTCCAATTACCCGAATAATACATTTGGAAGGATAACATTAACTCTTGTCAAAGATTATTTTCTCATCGAATATAGGTCGTGCCTCCAACTTACTGACAAATAGAACCTTTAATCATCAGAGTTCCTATCTTTGGTATATCAAAAGACACAAGTTACAAACATAAAGTCATGAACCCATTTCAAGATTAAGATCACATGTAAATAATTATCAAAGTAAATTGATTTATACAAACAGAATTATTAATTATTAGATTAACACTTTAGGTCCAATTTAATGTATAATCTCTGCTTAGATTAATACATTAATATGTCTACTATGGAGTCTCACTTGCTCTTGATGTCCAAGATAAATTGGCTCTCTCATTAGACGTAGATCCCCATTATAGCTTTATAAAGAATAAAGTTCCCATCTTTATTCCACAAGTTGTGGACTATAATTTCAAGCTATTAATCTTACAATCATATTTTTCCATATAAATACTCATATATGCATGACTTTAAACTTAGTATAATTGTAATGACCGAGAAAATTTCATTAATAAAAACTAATATTTAATTGGGTTTAATTAATGAATTACTTTTAAAAAAATGTGATTTTTGTAAGAGTTATAATTTTTGTACAAAATTACAATAAAGTATGAATAAACGACATTGATTGCATATTTTATGGCAAATGTGATAAATGTTGGGTACGGTGAAATACAGATTTTATGAGTTGAATTACTTAAAAATCTGTAAATAGTATCCATAAAATGAATTTTTATATCACAATTAATTGTAAAATTGTGGTATAAATGAATGAATGATTAGAACGCAAATAGGACACGGAGGTTGTCCAAACCCTAACCTGGGGTAGGAAGGAGGTCAAAGCAGCATAAGAATACTGTTAAGTGATAACACATATATGAAAAATGTTATGATTGGCCTCTAAAATTGAATCGAAAAGTAAGTTAAATATTTTTATACAGTCTAAGGATAGAAAATACATTGATTTGACCATGGCAGTATAAGAAAAATACTACGTGACGAAAAATTACACTGTGTAAATTTTTAGTCCAACAAAGTGGACACTTGTTAGTTTGAAATTGGGCCACCAAGCCCTGAAAAGTGGCCCAATAGCATGTTGACACCTAAGTGGTATACTCATGGGTTACCATGAGTCACCAAGTGGATTAGAATGCATTTAATGCATGGTTATCACAAAAGTTTCCTTCCTTTCTTCTTTCCCAAGTTCGGCAGCCATTGAAGGAAGCTTTCAAAAAATTTTCTCAACCTCAAACTTTGGAAAAATAACCCCAAAACAATTTTAGAAGCAAATCTAAGGATTTTCACAAGATTTAAGGTGAAATTCTAAACTTTTTATTGAGTTTTCAAAAGGTTTTTCATGGGTTGAAAGGATAATATTAACCCATGGTATTTTTGCATGAAAAGGAGGCTTAGAAGGCTGATCAAAAGGAATTTCAAGGCTAGAAATCCAAAGGAGGTCATTTTGGTAAGTTTTGGTATTCAAAGTTTTGAAATTTAAGGAATTTTGTTTGGATTTTTATTTTCTCAAGTCCATATGAGTTCTTGAGCTTATGGTTGATGGAATTACATGTGAATGTGATGAATGACCTGTTTAGATGGTGAAATTTTGATTTATGGTGCAAAATGATAATTTTTGCATAAAATACTATTTTTGCAATTTTAAGGTTAGACTTTGCAAAAATAGAGTTTGAGCATGAGAATGATTTGAGTTAGGCATAGAATGGTCTCTGCAGGGGTATATTTGAAATTTTGAAGAGGATTTTGACAAAAACGTCCTAGGGACTAAATTGAAAGAAAATTTCTTTTCTCCGTAGATTTGAAAAAAGGCCAAAAACACCCCTGTGCAGTGAGATTTTGAAAAAAGTTAAAACATAAAAGTTGTAGATCTCGATGAAACTGTTAAATGTTGAGAACGGTTCATCAAAAAACTCAACCGTTTGTGAGTTTTTGATTTTTCAAGAAATTGTTAAAAGTAAAAAAGTGTTAAAATGGCAAAAACGTCATTTTTCAAAATGATTCAAGGTGTGTTGCTTTGAGCAAAAATGTTTCTTATAAAAAATAAGAATTTTTGATGTAAAGAGAAAATTTTAGCCCTGGGGGCAAAATTATCACAATTTTCGATTTAGGGGCTAAACCGTAAAGTTTTATGAAAAAGGGGCTTAAGTGTGAAATAAAGGGATTTGAGCCACTAGGACATTATTTTGAAGTTAATATGTGGCCGTTTTTGTTAAAATAATGGAATCGAGCTCGGATCGGTCAATAAGGCACAGAGGACAAAATCGTCATTTTTGCCCGAATAACCCGAGTAGCTCTAATAAGGTCACAGATAGGAAAAGAAAGTGATTAGAAATATTTATACCCTTCGTAAGTAACGATAGGGTAGAATTAGAAAGAAATAAGGTGTGGCGTCCGACCCGGGCGTACTCCCTCAAGCCTCCATAGGACCCACCTTGCGGGGCCCCTGGACTTGTGGCTCTTATTGGTAGACCATCCCCGTGCCGCCCACTCATCTGTACTGTCCCCTCTGGGGCCCTCTGGCCCCTCAGGGATTTCTTTCATGTCCCTTGAGTTTGAACCTCAAACCTTCCTCAAGAGGTTCTTATTTCCTTCTCGAGTACCAATTAAGCGACAGTACGGATGAGTGGGCGGCACGGGGATGGTCTACCAATAAGA